>PVJH01002273.1:61128-174245 GCA_004026705.1 Nesogale talazaci
TGTAATCAATAGCAGGGATAGGGACAGGTTCGTTTCCAGGAATAATATCTATGTCTGGAGGGAGAAAGGCTATCACACATAACTCTGTCCAAATGCTGGATAACTGGGTAAAAGCCCTATTGCTGCCACAAACAAAAACTGAACTATTAAGGGCACATAAGGAGCCCGTATCATTAACAACCCTAGAACAAGAAACAAACAAAACAAAACAAAACAAAACAAAACATATCACTGTGTGCACACATCCCCAAGGTGCCCACTGAAGACATGTGGGAGCATGAGCAAGAGTGATGAAAAAAGCAGATGGTGCCCAGCTATCAAAAGATATAGCATCTGGGGTCTTAAAGACTTGGACATAAACAAGCAACCATGCAGCTCAGGAGCAACAAAACCCACCATAAAAGAAGCTCACTTGCCTGTACGATCATGAGGTACTGAAGCAATCAGGCATCAGACATCAAAGAACAAAAGTCAAAATCAATGGACCAATTGACTCCCAATATCACTGAAGACAAATGGAGACATTTGTCACAGAGACAAGCAGAGTAGAAGAAAAGATGGTTTCTAGCTACCAAATTATTGAATGTCTGGAGTCTCAAAGACTTGAAGGTAATCGAGTCGACATTCAGCGCAGAAATAGCAAAGCCCACATGGAAGAAGCACACCAACATATGTGATAAAGAGGGGCCGAAGGGAACAGGTATTGAGCATCAAAGAACAAGAATAACATCGTCATGAATGAGGGGGAGAGCAGGGTGGGGACCTAGGGCCCACTGGTGGGTAATTGGTCACCCCTTTACAGGGGAGTCATGGGGAAGAGACAGACCAGTCAAAGGGCAGCTGGGTGGTGATGATGCATACAAGTTTCCTCTAGTTTCTGAAGCCTTCCTCCCCCCCCACCCCGCCCCTCCCCAACCATCATGGTCCCAACTCTACCCTACAAATCCAGATGGATTGGAGAAGGTACACTAGTAGAAAGGGGAGCTCGAGATATAGGAAAACCAGGATGGGTGAGCCGTTTCAGACCAGTGGTTAGATTGGAGCTGCTGAGGAAGTGGAGTGTAGGTGGGGTAGAGAGACAGAACCAACTGCAGGGATAGACACACAAGCTCCTATTTGAAGGACGGGCATCAGGGGAGTGGGTTGGGGGAGAGGTCGGGCAGTGTAAGATATGACAGAACAACAATAATCTATAAAGTATTGAGGGTTGGTGGGGAGGAGAGAGCAGGAGAGGGGAGGAAGGGATGGAAAAGTCGATAATGGGGCTCAAGGAAAAAGGCGGAGATTAGAGAACGATGATGGCAGCGGACATGTGAAGGTGTCTGCCACAGTATGTTTATTTATATATTGTGAAAAGTGATGTACGAGCCCCCAATGAAATGATTTAATTAAAAAAGAAAGAAATTAGCCATGCAAAAAAAAAAAAAAAGACTCAGCTTGAAAACGTATGACTAGTTTCAAGGGTCATCATGCCTAGATCCTCTGATTAAATAGCTTGAGGCATCCCACTCCACCAATGAATACCCTGACTGAAGACACTCAGCTTTTATGCTCACTAGATTGGACAACCCACTCAAGTGTCCTGGGCTCTTGGTGCTGCCCTCTTTGCTGTGACTGATACTCTACCAATTCCCCACCATCTCTCTTCATTTCTGGCGTCACAACTCTGCCTCCTGAATCAAGGAATTTCAGGATGCATGGATATTAGGGTTCAAAGAATGTAGTCTGATCCTGGCTCTTCTTTCTTGATAGTAGTGACCTGTCCTAATTCTTGTGTCTGGGATGGTTCATTTTATACCAAGTGGAATAGAAAAATTGACCTCTCTACATTTTTTGAATAAAAATTAACTCATTCAGTAATCACTCACAGTGAATCACATAATCCTATCAACATCTTCCCATGTCTCCTATTTCTTCTACCCATCCAGAAGAGATAAAATACACCATTTCTAGTATCCAATGGTTTCTATCCACCTGTGTGGTAAGGGTTACAATGGCTATGAATAGAAAAGCAAATCACCATTTTGCACTTTGATTTGCATGAATTTTAATAAATATATGTAGTAAATGGCATGGAGGTGAACACATCTGACTTCTGTATTCCTTGTAGCCTTTAGGCAAGAGTCAGACATGCTTATATGTTTCAGCCTATTATCATTCTGACATCAGCTGTTCCTTTCATGCCACTCTACTTTGATGCTGAGCTTGATAAGTCATTGGAATGGCCACACAGATCTCACAGACAATAATCTCAATCAAGAGGATTTATTTATTTATTTTAATTCAGGGGATTTCTTAAGGAATTCGATAGGTTACCACAAGGATCAGTAAACAGGAAGGATATAGGCTCGCTCACCTCAGCCAGCACTCACGTCTTTCTCTTCAATTCTTTGTCCCTCAGCGACATGATTCCTTGACCTGTGACTCCATAGGCCAGGAAAGCAATCCACTTTTCCTTCAGTCCCAGAGTTCCACAGTCTCAGATCAGATGAGGAGAAGATACCCCTGTCTTGGTGATGCTCTTCTGACCCTCTGTGCCACAGTCAGTGATGTGTCTGATCTTGGTGGCCTCCACCATTGTTCTTCCAAGGTCCCTGGGATTTTTCTAGCTCTACTGCTCTTTCAAACATGGCCCTTTCATCGAGTTTGGGGGGTGGGAATGAAAGCTGACCAGTTCCTTCATTATTATTTGTGAAAGTTTTGGTTTACTGTGCCAACCTGGCCAATAAACACATGTGGAATTGACTGAAGGGGAGAGTGATAAATGGCTTGATGAGCCTCACCTTTCTAGTTCTCTGGTCTCTCGCTTTCTGATGGTCGGACCAGAGTGCGGCTTCCTTAGCTAGTTCCCTGCTTCAGCTTGCAAGGCTCACTTCCTGGAAGGCATCCCTGAGGAGAAGTCACATGGCCCTACCCTGATGCAACCCTGGGTGTGGCGATCCTGCCAATGTTGAGATGCTTACACACGCACTGATTTGGCTTTCCTCCTGCAGTTGGAGTCGTTGCGTGTGTTTTGTGGCATTGAGGAGGACTTTGTGGATCGGTGTTGGACATATAGGCTAATGTTGGACTTATAACCTTGATCAGAACTGGATTGGGATACTTTCTAAATGTATACTTACCCTTTGTATTAAACTCTCTCTTATCGAAATATGAGTTTCTGTGAATTTGATTCTCTAGTCTACCCAGACCAACACAGTGTTATGTCATCCCTATTTGCCTAGTTCCACCAAATCTTTTGATAGGAGTTCAGAAACTTGGGGAGAAGAGCCATATTAAGAAATTTCACGGCTGAGCTCTGGTGGCGTAGTGGTTGTGCATGGGACTGCAACTAACGGGGATGGAGTTTCAATTCCAGCAACGGCTCCACAGGAGCGAAGGCTGGGCCTCCTATTCCCATCAGCAGAGGGCAGTGATGTCCCCACCCCCTGAAAAACAACAACAAGAAGTTTCACAACTTTCCATGGGAAAAAATAGTAAATGAAACCCCCAGAAGGTATAAATTTCAGAAGTATGTAAAGCATGCTGAAAGGAGTAGTAAAAAGGGTTTTTGCAATATACCCTTGCATAAGAAAGAGAACATTTTTTCTGGAGATACATAGTAAACCTGGACCTTGAAACTCTTTGGGGGAGAATGAAACTGATAGATACACAAATACCTGAGAGGATTTGGATTCAGCCCTTGGCAGTGTGTCATTTCAATAGCATGAATTTGTAGGTATTTGGCTAGTTCCTATTATTTCAACTAAAGGAATCTATACCTGTATTTACTATTTCAACATTTAAGTCACTTTATAACTGAGATTATAATGAGATAGGTGATACATAAAGAGGTGATAGGCATATGTATATATGTATGCATGTGTATGTATGTATAGATAGACAAATATATGGATGCTATTGAATTCCAACTCATTGTGACCTTATGTACAAAAGACTGATACATTGCCTGATCCTACATTATCCAAACTGTTGAGTGTCTCATTGTAGCTATGCTGCCAAGCATCCTCACCAAGTGTCTTCCTTGTGCTTACTGACCCTCTCCAGCAATGCTCTTCCCTCATGATTAATTCCTCCTGATGATATGTCAGAGAATATCCTCTTTTGGTTCACTGACTGATTTTTGGAAATAGTCTGTCTAATCTTAATCTGGAAGCTCCCCTGAAACATTTCCACCATGGTTGACCCTATTAGAAATATTGATTTGAAATATTTAATATTTCATAATATTTAGTATTCTGCATTTCAGAAACACACAAGACAAACACTGACAGACGAGGTATGGAGGGTGGGTCATGGGGAGAGTTATAATTAGAATTCAAAAGATGGAATAAGCAGCTCTTTACATCTAAATTCATAAAGGCATTAGAAATTTGGATGGAGTACTGGAAAAATATCTCTGACTATACATACTATTTGAAATAAAGCCAAGTTAATAGAAAGTACATCATTAGAGCTAAAGGGAATAAAGACATTGAAAACCTTCTAGCAAACAAAAGATGATGCCTAGAGAGAATTTTTTTATACTTGTCATTAATAATTGTTAAGAACATCCAATTAATGGAACATCTGTCTTAGATGTTCTGCTTTGCACAGAGTATATAATGGTGACCAAATGTCCTCATGCATATTACATTCTAATAGTAGCTATATTAATTAAACAAATTAACACACAACAGTCATAAATAAATTATAATTTATAGTAACTACTATGAAGAATCTTGATAGAAAATTAAGAGAAAGGAAATGACAGGGATACTTAATTTCGATTATAAGGGTCAAGGAAGACTTTTCTGGGGAAATAATATCAGGGATAAGAGCTGATAAAATTTGGCTTATGTCTATATACATCCTTGTAGTTATCCACGTTGGGTGTATGATGAAAATCAGATAAAAGAGGGATAGAATGTCTCTAAGTAAGCTACTAGAACACAGCAGTATATCATAAGTAAATTCAGTAAAACAAAATGAATGAACATTCCTCAAGAGGCAATTATTAGCATGAACCTATGATGTCTGCGGTGGAGGGATTATTGGGGGTTTTCCTTTTCCAAGTATGTGTTAGCACCCAATACTACACTTTTAACAGACTTCCTCTTACTGATTTATAATATTATCTAATGTTCACTTACGTAAAGTACGGAAAACATACCTACTGGACTTTCATTTAGGCCCCCAGCTCACCATCATGAAGACTAACTAATAAATTTATGATCTAGGAGGTAACATCTTTACTTCCTAGTCTACTGGTTATTTAAGTACTTTTAGAATTCTTTCATGTCAATTTTGCATATAAAGTTAAACAGAGTGGTTTTTATTTTCCCCCTGAACAACAGAGGAGACAAATAGTGCAGTTTCAGATGTAACTTGGGAATAATATGATTTCCTTATTTAACACACACTCTAGCCATTCCCAGCATTTGAAATAGAGGCAATTTTTCAATGAAAACATAATTTTCCAATATGTTATTTTCAGAGTAGTTTGAGACAAGTATTCCTTAGAGGTACACAATTCCTATATTTTCATACTCTCAAGATATCTCTGGCCACATTTTATTATTATTTTTATTTTTTTTGCCCAGAAGTAATTACTTTCCTCTGAGTTTTCAGGCCTTGCTAAAATGTTTTATTTACTTTTCCCTATGATGACTTTAGTGTGTGAGTCATACATCAAATTTAATCAACATGCCTCAGAAAATGGACAAGAACTGGAAAACACATACAAAGGGAAAACATACACAAGGGGAATGATTTGACCTCACTAATTATGAAAAGGAAGCTCAGCACAGGTGTCTTCCTGTAGTTAACTATAATCCTCCGGAGAACTTGAGTGCATGGCCAGTTACAATGTGTTTCTACTCAAGATAGTTCGTGTGAAATGAAAACACCCCACCCCCAACACACAGTTCAGTACTTAGTTTAAAATTTAGTTGGATGTTTATAATCACCTTCATGTCGAGATAGCGCATGTTGTGTTTGATGCTGGTGCACACAGTTTAATTGGCCTCCGTAGATTTTTGGGCCAGCAGGGAAGGACAAAGTAAATATAGGGCTTGGCAATAGTCTCATCTAGATGGAATGCTGAATATTCTGTTTCCTAGGATCAAAGTAACTCTGGTTTGGAAATTAAAGCATGCACATGTGTATACACACTTACACATAAGCAAAAAACCAAATATCTAATTAAAAAGGCACCATAATTGAAACCGGATGAACGCCTCTAACAGTGAACAAAACTCTACTATTAAAAAGATTGATATTTTGCCCAAGTCAGCTATTTTTGTGGTTCTAATTGGGAGAAAATCCAAGACCCTAAATGAACTGTGACACTTCACCCTGATTGTTATTAAATATTCATGGTCCTTCACACTCCACTGATGCTGCACTTGCCTCCAGGGACTTCCCTCAAACTATGCCCAACGGTCAGTTCTCAAATACCCTCTTACTCCACTTATTAGCAGCATCTGCCATAGCTCAACCTTTCTTCCTTGTTCGGAGCACATTCTTTACTTGGCTTCCAGAAAAGCAGCGTATGCTCTTGGTTTTCCTCCTCAGTGATTAGCCAGGCCTTCTCTGTCCTCTTTGCTGAAACTTTGTCATCTCTCTCATCTCTAATCATGGGGATGCCTTTGGAACCTCCTCATTATTACATTCACTCTTTGGTAATATCCTTCAAACCCATAGATGTAAGCAATCCTGATGGTGTCAATCAAAAAATCACTGCCATTGAGCTGCTTCTGACTCAGCAATGACATGGTAAGACAGGGTAGACTGCCACTGTGTGTTTCTTCTAGTAAAAGCCAAAGCCAACTAGTACAAACCCAAGACAGCTACATTATTCATCTTTGCTTTCGTAGCTCACAAGGCTGTCACTTACTCCCTCCTTTCTAAGCCATTCTGGCTCTCCCCCATCAAGGTCCTGAGTGACGCAGGTGGCTAACTGCTTGCCAGTGAGCTGAAAGGTTGGCAGCAATGGAAACCCTTTGAGAGATATCTTTGGAGACAGTCCTGCCAACCTGCTACCAAGAGGTTCCAAACCCATGACCATCAAGTCAATGTGCATTCATACCCACCCTCTCCATCAGGTTTCTGAGATTGTGAATCTTGGTGTGAGCACACAGCCATGCAAATCCAGTGGAGCAGTACTATTCTGCACACACGGCAGCCCCATATGTTGCAATTGGCTCAACAACAGCATAACAGAGAGACCGAATTCAGGATGTAAACAACCACTTCAAGTATTTGTAACAGCTCAAATGTGAGGTCTTCCTTCATTTATTTTTTTTTCATTGTTACCCTTCCTCAATACCTATAATATATCCTAGTTACAATGAACTCATACCGAATGACACTGTTTTATTTCTTTTTAAAAGCATCTCCTCATTAGTAATATGTAATAAATACAATGTTGAAGTGCATAATTTGCTGATGTTATCAATCTCAGATGTTCACTAACAGATCATCAAAGATCCAATTTATAAAGATACTGATATTTACAGTCAATAAGAAGGAAAATTAAAATAAATGAATAAATAACTCTTTAACCTAAAATGGAACAAATTTATGATCCATTGGTTAGAAAGGAATTCCACTAAAAGCTGGAAAACCTGTACTCTATATACAATTTCAGCATTATATCTTCACAAAAGCCATGAGTTCATTGTTTCCCTCTGTGGTTTCCCCCATATATTTATCACCAAATCTACAACTCTTTTCTATGTCCTATTATTGCTTGTTTGATTGAATTATTTTTATTAATATATTATTGAATTTATTTTATTATTTTAAAATAAAACAAATCTCTTAGTCTCAGTTTTCTCATGCAAAACAAATGAACAAAAATGGAGTGCTAGTATTATCTTTTACTTGTAAATTAAATTTAAAATGACTTAAAACATATATCATCATTCCAGAGACATAAGAGCTCAAGTAGTGTTAATGATGATGCTATTGAAATGATCATAGTTTAACTGTTTTTATAGACACATTTTCTGCAAAGAAGTATTAGGTGTATATTTTGCTCACAGAGACTTATAAGGAGAAACAAATATATAAACAATGGTATCAGAAAAGTGGATAATAAGTCCTGAACAGTGGAACAGGGGGCTTGTGAAATCTCATTGGGGAAATATGAGATCATTGGGAAGCTTGATTCGGCAGATTTTGAACAAAAATCACCATTCTACCTTTCATAAGTTTGTTCTAATTGGACAAATAATTTGAATCATAGTGTATATGTTGCCCTGCTAACTCCAAGGTCAGCATTTTAAAACCAGCAGATGAGGTTTTCCCAGTAGAGAATTACTATCTTGGAAATCCACAGGGGTAATTCTACTTGGTCCAATAGGATTGCTGTGAGAAGAAATCAACTAGTAGGCCATGAGTTTTGAGTTTGATCTGAATTTTAGGAAAAGGATGATGATGATGATGATGATGATGATGAAAATGATGACAATGATACTTTCACAGAATTGTTCAAAAAATTAAATGCTACAGGGTCTGCAAAATGTTCACTACTTCTTTCAAGAACTCTAAACAGAACTTTACTGTAGCAAAACAAAGTATGCATGCAGGCAAAATTTTGTAAGAATCATTTATTCTAATTTTTCACATTATACTAGGGTTAATATATTAAAATGTATATGAAATATGTGAGCAATTGCAATGAAGAAAACTGAAGAGTTACTTTTAAAAATTCTGCCCAAGCTTGGCAGTTTGTAGCAATCACTGCTATATGTCTTCCTTGTGTGTTCTCTTTGACTATGAGGGGCTTTTATGCATATTTTGTTGAATGGGCTAATATAGTAGACTGAAAAAAAGTCAAACTTGTCATACATAAGAAGGCTTATTAATATCCTCTATTCACTAAAAGAAAAATGTTTAAGGACATGCTTTGTGAAATTGATTGGAATTATATAGATTTGAGTAAGAAATAGAATTGAGTTTAAGCGGTTATAAATCCACCATTGTTACATCAGTTCCCATATATGTTGCTTTTTCCTAACAAGCACATTAGGTAATTCCTTTATCTCTGTGTCACAAAAAGCAAAGTGGTTTTCATAATCTGTTATTATTTTGCTGAATTTTTGGCAAATGTCATCTACTAGGACCCAAATCCCCACCACTCTCTGCCTTCCCTCAAATCTGACAGAGGTCACCATGGAGTTCATGCTGACTCTTTTTGATCCAGTGTGCTCTAGGGTAAACCTGTTCCATTTGTTTTTTTGGGCAGCAATATTCATGAGAGAAGATTGTGGAGCCTGCTGTCTGAAGCATCTTTAAGTTCATTCCAACTGCCAATCTTTATTTGTTGTTAGCCGCCATAGAGTCAGATTTGACTTTTAAGGACTTATAAGTATAGCAGAATTGAACCCCATCCTAACCTAGGCCATTATCACAATTTTTCCTATGTTTGAAACCATTACTGCAATCATTGTGTCATTCTGTCTCACTTTTTTCATTGACCCTCTGTGATAACAAGCATGATGTCCTTCTCTCAGAGCTGATGACATGTATAAAGTCCATACAGTGAAGTCTCACCATTCTCACTTCTAAGGAATGTTCTGAGTGTACTTCTGCCAAAACAGATTTGTTCATTCTTCTGAAAGTCTGCAGTATATTTAATGTTCTTCACCAATACCGTAATTCAAAGACATGAATTCATTTAGGGTATTCTATATTGTCCAGCTTTCATACATACATGATGGGATGGAAAAAGTCATTGCTTGGGTCAATCCTGAGTCCTCACATTTAAAGAAGTCTTTGCAAAAGGTTTTCCAAGGGCCATATGTCGTTTTCATGGACATTTGATTGTAGACCTGAGTAGAATGCAATCCTTGACAACTTCAGTCTTTCCTCTGTCTATCTGGATGCTGCTTATTAGTTCAGTGTTAGAATCATTGCCCTTAAGTCAGTTCTGACTCAAATCAATCCTAAAAGAGAGAGCAGAATTGTCCCCTGGGGGTTCTGAGATGGTACATCTTTACCAGAGTAGAAAGCTTTGTCTTTCTCCCAAGTAGTAGCTGGTGGTTTCAAATTGCTGGTCTTGTGGTAGTATCTCAACACATAATTCACTAAGCCACCAGGACTCCTGGGTCCAATTGAAAGGGCGTCCCCCCTTGTTTTGCCCTTTGTGTTGTCGTTAATCTATGCTGAAAGCTGGGACAGCCTTCCTTGCCTGAAGTAAAGAAGACTTGAAGCCCTTACTGCTGAAGATTGAAGACTATAGTCTCAGAGCAGTAGTTAAGATTCAGCTGTGCCACCCAGGGATTGCTCCGATTCAGTGTTTTCTATTTTCTCAATATAAGTGTTTCTACTTTTGAATTGTTGGTTTCCAGTATCTAGATTCCCTTCAAAGATTGTCAAATGGTCCTATTTTTAAATGTTTTCCTTTTTATTTGAGAAGTACTTAAGTGAGATAATTGTTTTAAATGCTAAAAGTAATCTTGCAGTATAATCATTTTTCTGTCTCTATTAACATTTCTGAAACAAAGATCATGAACTATCTAGAATGTTTAATGTTGCTAACACATTTTCAGCCTTATCAGAAGCCTTCTGATTGGGCTTATTTAAGGAACACTTTGCTGAGAATTTTTAAAGTTATATTTAGAAACATCATCTCTCTTATTCTTATCACCCTATTCTTTTTCTTGGAAACACCACAATAATAATTTTAATTGTTTAATATTTTTAATTAATTTAATGCCTCTGGTGCTTCATTATAATATAAACTCCACGAGACTGGAAATGTTGTCTCTTCTTTCCCCAATGATAATCTCTTAGCATCCAAGTAATTTATGAAACAAAAGAAATATTTTCTCAGTGGATTGAAAATAGGTTTAGATTACTAATGTGTTTTAAGGTATAAAGGAGATCTAAAATCTCAAGTATAATTTAAGGAGATCATTGATTAATTCTTAAGACACAGATAGATCATCTAGATAAGAGAGCTGATCAGTATAAGGTGACAATGGTGTGTCCAAGGGCTTAGAGACTTGGGAGGATAAAGGAAACTCTTACAGACCTATGACTGGTGGCAGATCAATATATCACAGTTGCAGGCAGGACAACATCAACTTGACTGGGGCCGTGATAGGGACATGTACATCATGCTACTTAGTTAGATGAGGCTACAAGACTGGTTCAGGACACGACTCCTGCAATAGCACAATTTCCATCAAAGACATATATCAAGGCAACCACCAAAAGAAGACCGTCTCCAGGGGCTGGTTAGGGGAATTGCAATCATTCATTTTGACCAGAGTGTGGCACCCCATCCCACTCAACCAGGAGACACTCCTGGAGGTCAACAAACAGACCTTAAACTATTTGTAGGTTTTTATATTGTTATTATCATTGTATTTTTGTATGTACATCTGCATATTGGATATTGTTTTTTTTGTTGATGTTTTCATTGTGTTCTTTTCTTTTGTTGCTTCATTACGAGATGACCTTTTTTTGAGCATGTTATTTTCTCTACAGGTCTATCTGGATGGGGTGGGCTGGATAGACAGTATGGGGAGGGGACGATGGGAGTGATGGTACCAGAGTGGATATGGGGGGGGGCCTGTTGGTTGATCCAGAGATGGGGGAGTAGCATGTCATTCAGGAACGGTGGTGGGGTAGGTGTGGAAGGTCCAATAGGGATTGATTAAGACTGATGTAATAGAGAGAAAATATTGAAACCCAAATGGAGGTTGAGTGTGATGGTTCGATGGGAGGAGGTATAGGGAAATAGAGAAAAGAACAGGGGAGTAAGGGGCATTTATAGCAGCTAAATACAGGCATATACATAGGTGCATATATTCATATGATGATGGGGAAATAGATCAATATGCATATACTTATAGGCTTAGAATTAGGACAGCAGATGGGCATTGGATCTCCATCAGGTATTTCCTCAGTGCAAGAACATTATGTACTATTAAATTGGCATTCCATGATGTGCAGCTTCCTGACACGATCACAGAAAACAAATGTTGCATAAGCAAATGTGGTAAAGAAAGCTGATGGTGCCCAGCCATCAAAAGTGTCTGGGTCTTAAAGCCTTGAAAGTAAACAAGCGGACATTCAGCTCAGAAGCAACAAAGCCCACATGGAAGAAGCACATCAGCTTATGGGACCAAGAGATGCCAAAGGGATCAATTATCAGGTTTGAAGAACTAATAATCATAACATTATATGCTCATTTTCCTGATATGATCACTGATGACAAATATGTGCATAAGCAAATGTGATGAAGATAACTGATGGTGCCTGGCTATCAAAAGATGTGTGTCTGGGGTCTTAAAGACTTGAAGGTGAATAAGTGGCCATCTAGCTAAGATGCAAACCCACGTGGAAGAAGCACAACAGCTTGTGTGACCACAAGGTGTCAAAGGGATCTGGTATCAAGCATCAATGACCTAAAAATTATATCATTAAAAATGATGGGGAGTTCATATTGGGCACCCAAAGCCCATCAATAAGTGAAGTGACATCCTCTTACAGAGGGGTTGTAGCGAGGAGATGAGTCAGTCTAGGTACAGTGTAGTAGCAATTAAATGTTCAACTTTCCTCTGGTTCTCAAATGCTTCCACCCACCAACTATCATTAACCCAATTCTGCCAGATAGATTCAGCTAGACCAGGGGATGTACATTGGAGTCAGAAACATGGGAGTTTAGGATAGATAATCCCTTGAGACTAGTGGGGAGTGGTGACCCTGGGAGGGTGGAGGGATGGTGAAGTAGAAAGGGGGAACTAATTTCTGGGATCTACATGTGACCTTCTCTCTAGGGTGCAGACAATTGGCGGGGGTGAGTGAAGTGACACATTGGACACTGTACGATATGAAGAGGTAATAACAATTTGTAAATTATTGGACGTTCATGGTGGAGAAGAAGGGGGAAGCAGAAATATGGGGTGTTGGAATTTAAAAAAATAAAGAACTAGAGGAAAGAGGGAAAGAGGAGCTTATGCTAGAGGGGTTCAAGTAGAAAATGTTTGTAGATGAATGTGGCAACCTGTGTACCAGTATGCTTAATATGAATGATGTATTGACTGTTGTAGGCGCCCCCAATAAAATCTATATTTAAAAAAAATTCTAAAGAAATAGTGTATGTTGCTCAATTTGAACCATTTAATTATAACTCCAATATACCCAAGCATAAAAGGCTCATGATTTGTTGAAAGGCTTTTAAGAATATGGACTAAAATTTTGCATTAGTAGTAGATTCAATGCTTACCATTTTGAAATGTGTTACTTATCAGTACCAGTTGAAAGGAATAACAAAACACTTCCAAAAGTGAATTCGAACCAATAGGAAGATCAAGAAAGAGTGAGGCACATAGGTTTCCAGAGCTTTACCAAAAAGGGGTAAATTATTAGAGGAAAAATGTGGCCCTGTGACCTGTAGTGTGAAATTATCTGAGGTATCCTAAGTGGGTCCTTCTGTCTCAAGACAGGGATCTCTCGATCTGAATAGACTTGCCCGGGGACCTGGGAAATCAGCAGCACTCATCTTGGGCCTGCTCACAGCTGTCGTTCATTCTTCATCACTGGTGCACCTGCTTACAGACCCGGCCAGGAAAAGGCACACCAACTGTGAAGTAGCTAACATGGCAAGAACACAGGTTCTGAATGAGGAAGTTCAGATTGCCAATTCCACCCTCTGGGCCAAAGACACGGTCATTTCCGCCCTTCCCCCATTATCCCAATCTAATTTTTTCCACATCTTCTAAATGGTAATTCCAGTTACTGTGTGTTCGCCATTTTACAAATATGATCTCTTTATTCCAAACAACTCCAGGTATGGATTTTTGATAGTTCTCCTTGACTAGAATACAATCCTAATAACCAGGTCTCTCTTCTGAGTGTGTTTCTGGTTAGGGTAGTTCTTGGTTTGCTTGTGCTATTATGCAATAAAGCAACAACTAGTGGGCAACTTTAAAAATGTCAGGAGCCCAAAAGTCAGACGTTAGCATATCAGCTGGGCCCTGGCTTCATAAGGGGTTACTTGTTAAGGTGCTAATCACAAGGTCAGCATTTCCAAAGCACCAATGAGGTCTTCTCCCCCATACATATTTGCAGTCTTAGATTCCCAGAAGGACAGGTCCGCTCTGTCCTGCAGAGTCTCTATGAGTCAGATCAGCATGATGGCAGTGATCGTGTGAATGCAACTTTTGGGGCTTCGACATAACTTTTGGGGGAACACAGTTGAATCTGTAACCAGTCATTCCTTCTCTTCTGTGCACGACAGTCCTTTTTTTGAGTTTGATGATTCAAGGGAGGCAAAAGCTATTTTCTAGCATTGGCTGACCTCTCGGTTATTCAATTAAACACCCATGCAGCTGTGGCTGTGAAGTAGTGGTGCAGGTACAATTATTAAAGTCCCTGGTCCCTTGACTTCGTGTAAATCAAAACCCAGGTTATCCTAGGTTGACCTGACTTAATCAATTGGAGAATCTTTAGAAGAGGGTTTAGACGTTTGTTGAGTTCAGAGTCCAAACAGCTGCTGGGTCTGCAACTGCTCATATATTTCCTCTTGGGTCTTCTCTCTTGGCTGCTGCTTGGAGACAGCAACCTTGAGCTCATGCCTGTGAAACTTCAACTCTGTCCCTCATCTTTTCTTTCTGACTGCGGGCCTAGGGACTTTCAACTTGCTTAGCTACAAGGGTGTAGCCAATTCTCTGAATTGATCCCAGTATTATTGAACCCTGACCACCATAACCCAGGAGATAGAAAATATTTTCAACATGATGAAGAGGTTATTATGAAAGGAATTGAAGCGGTTGTTATGAATTAAATTTTGTTTTCCATCCCAAAACAATGAACTGAAAATGCTGTAATCCTAACTCCTGTTGCTATGGTTTTCAAATGGGTTTTCTCTGTTATGTTGATGAGTTATATTAATGCACGGTGTGTCTTGGGTCCATCTCCTTTGATATATAAAAAGCAGATGAGGCATCAGAAAGGCCTGCAGTGGGGAGGAGACATGCCAAGTGACATGGAGAAATTCCAGGAGCCAAAGTGAAAAAGAAAGGTCCATGGAGAGAAAAGGCCTTCAGATAGAGGAGAGATAAAGGGAACATTTTCGGCCATGGACCATCTGGTATGTATAATATCTTTTGTACAGCCTCAATGGACTCAAGCAGAGGAACAATTGTGAGGGTGGTGGAGGACCGGGCAGTGCTTCCTTATGCTGTTCAGAGTCACTGTGAGTCTCAACTGACTTGATAGCACTCAACCACAGGGGCAACACATTGAACAGACTGTGGACACACCATCCGTGGTGGCTGAGGAGGTGGAAGAAGTCTGGAGAATTCCCACACTTGGTGAGCAAGTGGGGAGGCAAGTGGAGTCAGGAGCAAGACCTGCTGCGATGGATGAGGTAGTGGGAGGGTCAGAAGGTGGCCCAGTTCAGGTTAGAGAGGAGGGTGGAGAAGATCAGAGGAAGGAACGACCACAAGTTGACACAGCTATGAGATGAAGTAGAGGGAGTCGGCTTAGAGAAGGAATTATGTGTGGTCTCTAAGGATGGGATAGCTCCAAAGTCACCCAGATGTGAAGGCAGGAGGAATAACGTAGGAGGGGAATCAGGAGAAGGCACGTGCGTAGGATACGAGGAGAGAGAGAGGGAACAGGCAAAGGTAGCCTTCGAGTATATGTGGGAAGAGGATTGGAAGAAAGGTGAAGGCAGACCACAAAGAGGAAGGACCAGGGGGCAGTAGTTGAAAGGATTAAAGCAGCCAAGAAGCCAGGAGCGACCAAGGGATCAGCAGAACAAAGCACAGGCATGGATGAGGGTGGGAGATGGTTGATTTCATGCCTCAGCTCAGCGGGATGTCTGAAGATGTCCAGCATTGGGACTCGGAGTGGTGGTCAGGATCTGATAGCTCTGGACCAGCAAGACAAATGTCAGCCAGCCCAGGATGGGGACAGCCTGAAGGAGGGGGCTGAGCACTGCGAGGAGGTGCAGGTCACCTCACAGCCTCAAAGTGACACATGTCAGTAAGCAGAGTCAGGAGGTCATGATGCTATGTGCCCTGCAACACATTGCCAGCCCTGCCCAGATGCCTTCTGGGACTGGTACGTGCACCAGGATGTATTGTCAAGCTGTACCCCAGGCAACCTAATGTGCTGGGCACACCCAGAGGCCACCTCTTCCTATTAGCCTTGGAACCTGATGCTCACTGGGTATTTCCTCTCTGGGTTTAGCTAGCAGGTAGACCACTGGCTCAGAGGGGACTTCATTGAGGGCTCAATGGGAGGGCTGTTCTTCTAGAACAGGGATGTCAAACTAGCTGCCCATGGGCCGTGAGGTAATTTTTTGTGGCCCATGATGCTCTGAAATAAAATGAGAATAAAAAAAATTGTTATGAAGGAAATAGCGCATAGGGGAGATAGAGCCAACACCATAAACACAATCCCCTGTTAACCCTTTAACTACTGAAGATGAGTAAAATCACAAAATCAAAGCTGCTCATTTGAACTGAGTTTGACACCCCTGTTCTAGAGCAACAGATGGGGGGGCCTAACTCAAGGTTACCTCTGAGGCACCTTCAAGCCAAGAAGGGAATCTCATGCCTCTTAAAGATAGAGATTGGCAGATCTGGATGCCAGAATCAGAAGAGTGTGATCCTTGTGGAGGCTCTGGGAACTAACCCCTTACTCTCCATAGTGCAAAAGGAGTCAACTCACGAATCACTATAGACTGGTAGTCACTTTCCTTTCCTTCTGAGCCTGTCTCCCTACTGGACAGGGGAGGGAAAATATCAACAGGTGAAACACACACACACAATCTAACCTCAAATGCTCTGTGTGCACCATAATGATGAACGATAAATCTCATCACCTCTGGTGTTTCTTTTTGGTGAACTGGACACCACTCCTAGCAACCAGCCCAAACAATTGGACATAAACCCAGGTCTCTCAAAGTTGTAATTTCAACCTTCTCTCATCTCTTAGAACCATTTTGTGAGTGGATAGAGGGTCGGTGAAAGAGAGGAAGACTCTCCTCTGAATGGACTGACCCAGTGACTGCAGCAATTGGCTAAAAATAGTCATTGGGAAAAAGGCGAAGATCCGGGCAGTGTTTCATTCTGTCATCTTTGTGGTAGCTCTGAATCAGAATTGACTCATGGCACTCACCACAGGGACCCAGGAGCTCTGATTCCTTTGACTGGATGTTGTGAATGAAACCGTGGCCCCTAGAAGGCTTGCTAACCCATTTGGCTTAGCACTTAAACTCTGTGCCACCAGCATTCAGCCTCTTGAGAAGGGGTGCTGGGGTCAGTGTACAAGTGGTGACTAGAGAAAACAAATCCAAGGACACATATATCTATATAAGAGACACCTTTGTATCAAAAGGTAGTTATATATCAAGAAAGCATCCCAGCCCAGTCCAATTCAAGTCCAGAAGCCTGATCACAGATCAGAAGTTCCTTTTTCAGACTCATGCAGACATATGCCATAATCCAGACTGCAGGAAATCATAGGCTGGTGCATGCAACATTGTGTGGATTCAAGGTTTGTGGAAACATAACAGGGTTCCGGTAGCTCTCAGAGTGGCCAGCAGGCAACATGATCAAGGCAGAGAGATGGTGAGAGAGGTTGGCCTCCAGAGAGCTACATATTTTGGCTGTACTTCCAAGGAAGGCCATCATCCTGTGATATGATTGACAGGTGAAACTCCACCTATATCTTCATACAGATGCCACATTGACACAAAACACCGTAACAATCACAGTAGAGATAGCTGGCCCCTGACTTCCTTGCCCATGTGTGGGAGGTGCTCTTAGGTTGCTTGGGGGTGTGCTTGCCACACAGTCCCAGTGTCCACTGGGAAAGAAAGTCTGGGCCTTGCTCATGTCACTTTATTAGGGACACATAGTGTGAAGGCATATCCATGTGTCCATTTATACACACATATGCCATCAGAATGGAGGCCTGGTGGTATAGTAGTTCTGATATTGATCTGTGTGGCAGTCATGTACTCTTGTGTCAATTTCATGATTGGAAGTGTAGGAGTGGAGTGTAGCCTGTCACTATGGAGAATGCCAATGAAATCCTTGTGTGGGCATGACTTTCTCCTGAGAATTATGGGAAGTCTCATGGTATTTCCCCTTGGCGGGGAGAGCCTCACTGACTCAGTCCCTTGGAGATGCTCCACTGACAAGACAATATAGCAGCGTGCTGATAGATTCTGAGACTTGTAAACTGGATTAGCCGGAGGAGAAGTCACATGGACTTACCCTGATGGAACTAGACCTCTGAATCCAGAAAAGCTACATAGCGACTCCTGCCAGTGCTGAGAAACTAGAGAAGCCCACAGAGAGGCCTCTGCCAGTGCTGAGATGCTTCTACCACCATGGATACACAAGATTGTACCCACTGGCCTGTGATTTTCCTGGCCTCATTGCATGTGCCACATGAATGTGAAGAAGACTTTATAGACTGGTAATGGACATATGGACCAATTTCAGACTTGTGGGTTTGAACTGCATTGGATAGGGATGCTTTCTCAATGTTCCATTCCTCTTGTGTATAAACCTCTCCCTTATATACATATGGGTGTTTATGAACTTCTAGTCTAATTTCTCTAGTCTACCCAGACTAACACAAACTGCTAATCACATGATCAGCAGTATAAAATCACCCGTGATTCTGAGGTAGATATAAGGAGCTTCTCTTCCCATAAAGAGTTACAGTCTCAGAAATGCAGGGGGGCAGTTTTAACCTGTCCTATAGGGACACTATAACTCAGAACCAGTTGGATGGTAGAATTTCTTTTCTTCGTCATCAGAAAAGAAGATGTAGAACAGTTGTTTAGAGTTGGAGAAGAGAACATTTATTCTTTCAAGGGCTATTTGGATATGTATAGCATCATTCAAGGGCCATACAAAATCATCAACTTAAAAACTTGCCTGTTATATCTGGTCAAGCATTTAATTAACTCACCTCTAATGTGATGTTGACAACTGCTTCTCTTTGCTGAAATATGTGATGTTAGCCAGTGTTGATGATTCCTTGCACCTTAGAGAGCCCTTAGATCAAACAACCCTCTCCCCAGCTTTCCAGCTAGCACCTCCATTCAGACTTCTAGCTTCCTAAACTGTGAGATAATGCACTTCTGTCTGCTAGAGCCACCCAGCTGTGGTACTTCTGTTATAGCACTAGTAGGTAAATAAGATAGAGGCTATCTCTATTGTTCAGTGTTTTGTAGTTGTGTTAGTCTGGGTTGGGTAAAGAAATAAATTCAAAAACACTCATATGTATAAAATAGAGAATTTTATATCAAAGACTAATTGTATATTAAGAAAACATCCCAACCCAATCCAGGTCAAATCCATAAGTCCAATATTATTCCATATTTCTGAAACAAATCTGTAAGTTCCTCTTCAGACTCATGCAAAATATGCAATGATGCCAAATGCAGGAATATCACGGGCACAGTGGGTGGAATGTCTTGTGGATCCAGTGGTAGTATAAGCATCTCAGTGCTGATGAGGTCTCCAGGTGGCTCTCTCAGTTCCAGGGATCTTGCGTAGTTCCATGTGCCTTGTCTTGAGGAATATGAAGCAGAGAGTATGCATGTCTGGCCTCTTGTGAGATATTTATATATGCAGTGTCTCCAAATTAGGTCACCAAGTGGCAACCTGATGAACAGGCTACACTCCACCGCATCACAAGTTGACAGGAGAATATATAACTGCCACAGAACTTAAGATACTTTAGGGTATGGAGTTTATAACAATAAGCTACACTGCCTAGAATCATAATGGCTACCAAACTATCCCAAAGGGATCACAGAAAATGAAATAAGGAAATAGACCATATCTCTGAAGTTGGCTATTATACTTAACATTTCAGTATTATTTTTGAGAATCTGACACATGGTGGTAATTATTACTGAGTTAGTGAACAAAGAGAAAGTATGAGATAATACTTCAGCTTCTTTTAAATATCATAAAATAAATTCCCCTTAGTCAATTCATTTTTAATAACTGAGAAGAAACTGCCTTTTATTTTTGCTTCATCTCAGTAGTTTGGATGGAAAAGTAGTCCCAATCTTGTCTCAGTTTGGCTACTTATTTGTTTTCTTGGCAAATCTATTTAATAATATTGACTTGCGTTTCAAGCATATAAAGTAACAAAACCAACACAACTCTTTTTGTGTGTCTTAAGAATGCCATGTAAGATGATTAGATGTTATCTAAATGTCTGGGAAGCTTCTTATTGAGTAGTCAGGGTAAAAGGGCTAAATTTGCCAAAGAGAGATCAAAAGAAACCTTGGTCCTTGCACTTGAGGAATTTGCAATGAGACTGAGATGGTGCCAAACCCAAAGCAAACTCACTGCCATCAAGTCCATGCCCAGTAGGACATTTTGCCAAGAGAGCTCTTTTTGAGATAGTACAGGACACCTAAAATGGGCATAGACATAGGATCATAACCAACTGTATAAAATATGGATGCTAAATCTACAACAGGTTTTAGGGGATCACAATGGTGAATCTTTAACTCTAAAAGCAGAATTTGCCTTTTTAAAATCTGTCTCAATATCTCCAACTCCTAGGTCAATAACTGACAAGAACTCAATAATTATTTGTTTAATACTTGAGATGATGTCAGGCTGGACTTCATGTGTATAAAAGAGCAGAGTTCATCAGAGAGAAGGGTCACAAGCTTTCTGTACAAAGAGAAAGATGTAAGGAAATGTATAAATTCTCCAGAGGTGTTGGGACTTGGGAGTTACCATTTCTTTGCTGTGTAGCTGGACGTAGTACGTTATGCTCCAATTTATATTCTGATTCTAAAATGCATCCCTTCAAGAAAGAGAATGGCAGCTTTAGGCTCTTATGTTCAAACCATCTCTTCAAAAAATTTTTTTTCTCAAAGTTTAACATGAATCTAGTATATAACTCTAAAAAACACATACATTGGCCAGGCTTTATTTTAAGAATTCTTGGAAAGACTCCCTTTTGCAGGTTGAATGTTGAATGTTTCTCAGAAGGCAGTCATTACTGGGAAAGCTTTCAAGTTGTCTCTCGGGAATTTCAGAACATTGGGGATTTGATTTCATGGCAGAGATAGGAATTAGGTGCCAGGGTGCTCTGTGTAGAAAATAGCTGTGGAAAGTTGTTTTATAGCTTTCTACCAAATTAAGTATTCTATTGTGATCCTCAGGTTCAAGTCCTGCTGTCCAGGTCAGAGTCACTGAGTCTGAGGTGGAGCTGCTTCCTGGAGCAGAGCACTATGGTTTTTTTTAATTTTGTGCTGTTTTGACAGCCAGCCCCATTGTATAACTTTCCTGTTCTTTGTTTTCATTGTCAGTCTTAGAGTGTTAATTAAAAATTTCCTCTCATCTTGTTCACAGAAATTCTGTCTAAAAGTTCAAGTCTGTCAGCAGAAATGTGTCATTGCACAGCACCAGCATGATCCTAGGAAAATACCAATAAGCACATTAAACAAAAGAGGAGTTAAGAGGCAATAAGACAAATTTCCTTGCCATGGACCATTTCACTGTGAATCCACTTTAATATCTTTCACGTTACACTTGACTTGTGCATATAAAGTATGTGGAAACAAGAATGGAAATCCAATCAGTCACAGTGCAAGAATGAAATGTGACAGTATTTTCATGGTTGAAAATGGAAAAGACATCAATTGCTTATTCTGTTGGTTTAAGAGGATAAATTAGGTTACCAAACCTTTAATTTAGCTGGAAAGACACATCTTTTGTTAAGAAGAGAAATTATTTTGTTTATCACTTCTCTATGAAGGATCAAAGAGTAAGAAACATGGAAAGAAAAATGTGCCTATTGATGACTTCTAGGCTGAAAATAGAGCAACGGTTAGTTTCAAGCACACTAAGATTTCATGTTCTTATGATTCAAAATTTCCTAATTTTGAAGAGGAAAACCTATGATCATCATCAGAGATGTTTACTAACTGCCCAAATGTGCTTGAGAAGAAGGGGAACATTAAAAAAAACTCATAAGAAATTTCTGAAATATATACTGAGAGATAAGCTTCAACTGAAGCCAGTATACTTAAGTATTTTTAAAAGTCACACATGAATGTGGAGTAAAATGTATTTCATGTACTTTTCCAGACATTAATGAAATTTCTATATTGAATTGAGAGAGTCTCCTTCTATTTTGGTTTTGATCGCTTATGGTAATGCTACACAGAGCTGAGACAGAATTTCTCCATTGTAGAAGATATACAACCAGAATGCTCCCTAAGGCAAGGATGGCAAGACTTCATCTCACAAAGTTTGGCTTGTTGTCAGGAGACATCAATCTCTGGAAAAGGGCATCATGCATGGCAAAGTAAGAGGGCAGCAAAAAAATAAATGGAGTATCTTCAACAAGACTGAGACGGGGCTGCATTGAAGAGTTCAAATATAAGGAGAGCTGGGAGGACGGCACAGGAGCAGGAAGCGTTTCCATATGTTGTACATAGGGTCGATATGGGCTGAAACAGTCTCAATGGCGCAAAACCATAGAAAGAACTACCTGATTATCTGGTGGGCAATACAAACATATGGGCAGAAGAGCCATACTAAAAATGCTTATTCCACCACACTGTCCATGTCACCCAAACCAAACCAAAGCCACTACCATTGAGTCAATTTGTACTCCTACACACCCCCGTGGTACCGCTGTGGTTAGATTCCACTGAGTAGGTTTCAATCCATAGCGACCTTATGCAGAGCAAACGATACCTCTCCCCATCCTGCACCATCCTCACAATTGTGCCTATGCTCAAGCCCATAGTTACAGCTGCCATGTTTACCCTTCTCTTTGAAAGACTTTCCCGTTCGCCTTGTCCCTCTACTTTATCGAACACAGTGTCCCCCTCCAGAAACGCATTTCTCCTTGTAAGGTGGCCAAAGTATGTAAGAAGAAGTCTGGCCATCCACGCCTCCAACTCTCCAATCTTACTTCTTCTGAGGTTTGTCCCTTTTAGTAACCTAAGATATTTCGACATTCTTCTCCAGCACCACGTTTCAAATGCGTCGATTATTGTTCACTCTTGCTTATTTAATGCCTTGCTTTCACATGCATACGAGGCACTTGAAAATGTCATGACTCAAGTGAGGTGCAAAATAGTTCTCAAAGCGATATCCTTTCTTTGCAGTAAAGAAGTCTTCTCCAGCAGGTGTACCTAATGCACGGTGTCATTTGATCTTTTGACTGCTGCTTTCATGACCACTGATTGTGGATTCAAACAAGAGAAAATGTTTACAGTTTCAACGTTTTCTCCATTTATCATGATTTTACCTATTGGTCCAGTGAAGATTGTACTGTACTGTACATGAGTTCTAATCCAGAAGACTCTAATCCTTGATCTCCATCAAATGCTTCAAGTCTTCCTGATTTTCAGAGAGAAAGGTGGTACCACCTGCATATCACAGCTTGTTTCTAAGCCTTTCTTAACTCCTGATGCCAATCTTTTGCATATAGGTCAGCTTCTCTGATGATTTGCTCATCATGCCAATTGAATAAGTATGGTGAGAAGATACAATCCTACAGCACTCTTTATGATTTTAAGTCATACCGTATTTCCTTGTTCTGTTTGTCCAACTATTTTTTGATCCATATGTGCTTCCCCATGAGCATACTGGAACCCCCCCTTCCTCTCAAAATTATCCATAATTTGTTATATCTACTGTCAATAAAACACAAGTACACATCTCTCTGGTACTCTCTCTTTTCTACCAAGATCTCTATGACATAAGCACTGATTTTTTATTCTAAATGTTCTGAATGTGGCCTATGCATCTTGCAACAGTTAT
This sequence comes from Nesogale talazaci, assembly GCA_004026705.1. NCBI lineage: Eukaryota > Metazoa > Chordata > Mammalia > Afrosoricida > Tenrecidae > Nesogale > Nesogale talazaci. Next base: position 84,912 of record PVJH01002273.1, read on the forward strand.
TGGAAGATTTTCAGCAAAATATTACTTTCATGTGATAACATTGATATTGTTCTATAATTTGAGAATTTTGTGGGGTCACCTTTCTTTGGATGGGTACAAATAAGTATCCCTTCCAGTTAGCAGGCCAAATAGCGATCTTCCACATTTCCTGGCATACATGAGTGGTTTCAGTGCTCCATCAGCTTGTTGAAAGGTTTCCATTGGTATTCTATCAAGTCCTGGAGCCTAGTTTTGAGTCAATGCTTTCAGTGTTTCAAGAACTTATTCCTGGAGTACCATTGGTTCTTGGTCATCTGCTACCTCTGGACGCTGTGGAATTCTGACTTCTCCTTTTGGTACAGTGACTCTGTATACTCTTTTCTTCTTCTCTTGATGCTGCCAATATTTTGCTCATAGAACCTTTTTAATTTGCAGCTCAAGGCTTGATTTTTCCCTTAAAGTCTTGCAGTTTCAGTCAGTTATGCCAGATGTGTTCTTTCTTTTTTGTTTTCTAAGTGCAAATATTTGCATGTTTCATTATATTTGACTTTATCTTCTTGAGCTGCCCTTTGAAAATTTGTATTCAGCTCTTTGACTTTATCATTTCTTCTATTTGTTTTAGCTACTTTATGATGAAGAACAAGTTTCAGAGTCTTCCTTGACATCTACTTTCATCTTTTCTATCGTTTTATGACCTTTGCTTTCTTCTGAATGATGTTCTTGATGTCCTCCCACAGCTCATCAGGTCTTCTGTCATTACTGTTCAATGCCTCAAATCTGTTCTTGACATAATCTCAAAATTCTTGACATATTCTCAAGAATCTGTCCTTCACATATTCTCAAAACTCAAGGTTGTGTTTTGCCTCTCGTGAGCTTGTTTTTAGTTTCCATCAGCTTTATCCTAAACTTACATATGAGCAATTGAGTTCTCTTTCACTCCCTGGCCTGGTTTTAGTTGCTGATGTTGACCTTCTCCACACTGTCTTCCGACAAATGTCCTCAATTTGATTTGTGTGTATTCCATCTGGAGAATTCCATGTACATAGTTGCCTTTTGTGTTGTTGAAAAATTACTTGCTATGAACAGTTATTGAGTTTGCAAGATTCTATTATGGAAGCTCCAGATTTGTTTCTGTCATCAAGTCCACATTTCCCAACTACCATTCCTTCTTCCTTGTCTTCAACTTTTGCACTCCAATATCCAATAATTATCAATGGATCTTGAATGCATATTTGCTCAATTTCCATTTGAAGTTGTCAGTAAAATTCCTCAGCTTCTTCATCACTAGCTTTTGAGGCTGGTGCATAAAATGTAAAAGTAGTGCTATTCCTTAGAGATGGATATCCTATCACAGAGAGCGTTGTGCTTCATGATTTCTTTGCAAATCCTTTTTGATGTGAATGTCATGCCCTTCCTTTATATTGTGATATTCCTGGCATAGAAAGTCATGTTATCATTCTGACTCACAGTGGCAAATGAGTAGTCATTTAGTCCACTCTAGGATAGAATCAAACTGTTCCCTCAGGTTTCTGAGACTAAATCTGGAGAAGTTTGTGGATTTTGACCACTAGTGACCTAGTGGTTAGTAGCTCAACATTAACTTCACTGCTTCACAAGGGCTTTGGCTCTCTCTCTTACACACACACACACACACAATTGTTTGTGTGCCAATTGCCTCTTATATACTTGATGTATACAATCAATTATCCTTAATTACTTGCTGTAATTGTGAAGGATATTGAAGGCTAATAAACTAAAATTCACAAAGTGCCTTCCATGTGCCAAATACTCATTGGCATTCCTGGTTTGCTGCCTTATTTGATCTCCAAAATTCCTTTATGAGGCAGATTTTATTAACTGTTATTTATAGTTAAGAAAGTAAAGTACAGAGAGATTAAGTAATTTACCTAAATTCCATGTGGCTTAAGTAAGTTCCAAATCATGTCTGAAGCCTAATTTTCTTTCTATTATCTACATCTTTTGAATTCTGGAGAAAAAGAGGGGGATCTGTGTAGTATTATTGGCAACTAAAATTAAGAGGATTAGTGACTAAAAAAGGCAGTAATAAGGAGAGTGTGTGAAGCTCAGGCACTCCTGGGTTGATTGGAAAGAACGCTGAAAGTCTGTCTGAATTCTGGCCATTTTCCTATTTTTTTCCCCTGGAGTGAAACATGGAATAACAAGCCCAATGGCTATGCCATTAGCAGTAAATTGAGGAGGACCATTGAAGTCATTATCTAAAAGAAATATCCTTTTTGTAAAAGTAGTGATTTTGGTGAGAGTGAGACTGAGTTTCCTAACTGTCTGTCTATACTAATGAAAATATGTTCATAAAACTGTATAGTTCAGGCTTGTACCAAGCTACCCTAAAGATTTCAGTTGCGTTTTGCCACAACTTAAGCTGTCCCTGTACAGAGAAGCATTATGGTTAAATTGATTGGCTAGTTGTGACATTGAAAACGAAGACATGAGTGAGCAGGACAACTTTTAGAAATATGTTTTTGGTAAGGTTCCCATGTAGTTCAGACAACTGAGCATCCATCTATAAACTAAAAGGTCATCACATTGGCAAACTGTTTGGGTAGTCTTTAAGGGGAGCCAGAGTCAGATAAAAAACACAGATGATCCAGCAATGAGTTTGGGGCTCACACTATATCCTAGTTCAAATTAAAGAACAATCAGTTCTTACATCATGGCCCTGCTTGATCTTTGCCCTTATGGAGGGAACACAGATTATATGGGAGCTAAGGCAAAATGTGGTAAAAATATATATATGGTGCATGACTATCAGCTAGATAGCATCTGGGGTCTTAAAGGCTGGTTTTCAAACAAGAAGTCTTCTAAGAGAAATATCCACTAAATCCATATGGAAGAAACACAAAAACATCAGTGACTGAAGGATTGCAAATTACATAATCCAAAACTGATGTGATATTCTGATTTACAGAAGACAATGATGACAGTGAAAGCACAAGAAACATTTGTGAGATCTCCATAGGAAATAAGCATCCAGTGATTTCCCTCTAATGATAATGGAGGAATGGGAATAAACTGCTTACCAGACAGAGAGGATTAGAGAGATGACTATAGGGAATCAAAATGATTAAACTACCTTGAATGGTCAAAACCTTATCATGTGATTCCCCTCTCTGATACATATTTGGTCTGATCTAGTTTTCAAGATTTTCTGTTTTTTTCACTCTTTGTTCATATTGGTGTTATTCTCAGATGTATTTTGTCATTGTGCGTAGCCTTCTTTAAATATTTATTATATGTTTTTTCCTGATCTGGCTATTTGAAAGCTAGAATTTATGAACATATAGAGATAACAAGTGTAATAGGGTTCCTGTGGGGCATAGTGGGGTTGTGGGTTGGGTTTAATGGGGATTGATGTCAATGCTTTCAAGAAAGAAGAAAATGTTGTGGAATCAATTGTGGTGGCAGTTGTACAATACTGCTTGATGTGATTGAACTATGGCCTGGTATACTATCTGGATTAACTCTCAAGGAAGGGGAAGAAATGGGGAGCTGATATCAGAGGTTCAAGTGGGAAGAAAATACTTTGAAAATGATGGCAGCATACAATGCAAATGTGCAAATGTGCTTGATGCATTAGAGGAGTGTGTGGATTGTGATAAGATATTAGTTGACATTCCACTATTTAAAGAGGTGGCATATGAGAAAGAACTAACAGTGCAGAATGAAGAAGTTCTGCTTGCACTTAAAATACAGCTCCACAAAACGACTCCAGTAATTCATAGATCACCAATTGAAATGTTTCAATGTTTCAACCAGCTGATGAAGTACTGGAAGTGCTCACTTGTCTATTCCAGGAAACTTGAAAGATAGCTACTTGGTCAACTTATGGGAAGAGGGAGAAGACTGTTAATGTCAGGTGGATCTTGGCAGAAAGCAAAGAATACCAGAAAAATGTTTACTTGTGTTTTGTTGGCTATCCAAAAGCACCTGTCTGTGTATTTTAACAAGCTATGGATAAGATAGAGAAGAATGAGAATTCTAGAACACTTCATTGTGCTCATGGGGACACATACAAGATGCAGTTGTGAGACCAGACCAAGGGAATATTGCATGACTTAACTTCAGGAAAGGTGTGCTCCAGGTCTGTATCCTCATGCTAGATTTATTCAAACTGTATGCTGAAAAAAATCACCAGAGAAGCTGGCTTATATGCAGAAGAATATGGCATCAGGATTGATGAAGGCTTATTAACAATCATCAATATGTAGATGACATAGCCTTTCTTGCTGAAACATTTGCTAGTGAAGGCCAAAGATTATAGTCTTCAATATGGATTTAAATTCAATGTAAAGTAGATCAAAATCCTCACCACTAGACCAATAGCTAACATCATGATAAATTGAACAAAGATTGAAGATGTCAAGTGTTTTGCCTTGATTGAATCCACAACCAATATTCATGGAAGGAGCAGTCAGGAGAGCAAAAGAAAAGTGGATTTGGTAAATTCACTGCACCTTTATAGAGTACCAAAAGCAAGCATGTTACTTTGAGGACTAAAGGATGCCTGACCTACACTGTGGGACTATCTTTGCCCTCTTCTGCATATGAAAGTTGAACATGGACTAAAGAAGACCAGAGAAGTGATCCATTTGAATTGTGGGGCTGGAGGAAAATTTTGAAGGTGTCACGGACTGTTTAAAGAACAAACACAACTGTCTTGGAAGAAGTCCAACCAAAGGCCCCCTTAGAGTTCTTCATGGGGAGATTAACTCCATCTTACATACTTGGATGTCCAGACAAAACCGTCCCTGGTGAAGACCATCATGCTAGGTAAGGAGAAGAACAGTGAACAAAAAGGTCTTCAAGCAGCTGAATTGACACCTTAATTGAAGCCGTGGATTCAAGCATAGAAACTCTTGTGAGCATATCACAAAACCAAGCAGGGCTTTACTTAGTGGCCTCAAACAGCAATCACAGCGAAGAGAGACGACCGTGTGCTCGATATCCATTCTCTCTACACACCTTTCTTTGTGAGACAGAGATCGTGTGGCATCCAAGTCCCATGCAATTTTTGAAGTTTTAAAAGTCCAGAGTGATTCATTGGCAAATCTCAGGGGGTTAGTTCTATTCTGGGATGTAGTTCATTTCTATTTTTATTTTACACGCTGTACCAATTTCTCTGGCGTACAACTAGTTGAGATGAATTTCTAAAGTATTCATTTTCCTTCAAGTTGCAAAAGCCTTTGCACCTTTTTCAATATTATCTCGGGATCAATAGAAATCTTTGACTTTCTACTTCTGAAACTATATTAAATTTATCACCAAGGACTGCAAAGTAGATAAAAGTAACAATGTAGGGCAGACGGGAAGCCATTCTTCCTTATCAGAGTTGTCTTTAAAAGGTTTACAGTCAGTTTTTTAGCCATAGATTCTAGGGAGGTAAGATAAGCTGTCACCAGCACCACTAACATAATCGTCCCTGAACTGTAACTGAAAGCAGGGTAAAAATCTGTGTCAAATTCTTCCTCTCTTCTCTTTTCCCATTCACATGTACCATTCTCAGAAGTAATTTATGACCCTTCAGTTTTCGTAAGTCTTACTATACAAAACATTCTTTGAAGTACCCACTTTTGGACTCTCAGGAAGCATTCCAAGTATTCAGAAATTTCACCTATTCATCAAATAAACAGCACCTGCACAGTCAGTCAATTTATTCAGCAAAGATTGACCCATGGAGCCAAACTTGACTGAAACCAAATGACCTACAAGGAACAGATTGTCTTCCCCAAAGCATAGGCAATGAAAACCTAAACACATTTGCAACACTTAAAAGAAAAAGGCTCAACAAGAAAGAAAGAAACACCAATAAACAGAAAAGAAAGATAATGCCTTACCACCTAGATATTGATTTTTTAGTAAGGTAAGAATTATTGACAGCTCCCTGATTTGATTTCCAGAACTGTTTTTTCAACAGAACTTTATGCAATAGTGGAGATTCTGTTCATTTTTGCTATCTAGAACAGTAGTCACCAGTCACATGTGACTATTGTGCATGTGCAATGTGACTAGTGATAGTAGAGGTGTGTTTTTTTTCTTGGGGGAGGGGGGCATCACTGCCTCTGGTGGTCGTGGGCACCACCCAGTGCTGCTCCTGAGAGCTGACACTGCATTTGAACAGCCAAACCCGGGGGCCACAGTCCCGCACTCAACCACTTACACCACCGGGGCTCAGTCCCGGAGGTATCTTTTTTAAGTTACTTGATATAAAGTTAAACAGTCACGTATTTGAGCAGTGTGATTCTGAAGTTTAGATATCCCTTGTTTTCTAGATTTCCTTAGAGACAGAGGCAAGAAGTGAAACACACAGACCCAATATCCTGGTAATAATTTATGTATTAGCAACAATACATTGTCTTTTACATTGGGATGCAATTTAAAGATAGTGAACTTCCTCCATGCATTTTTCTTCAACAGTCATCCCAACATAATGCAGAAGTTGCATTGGGAGTAGAGTTTAATAGCAAAGACAATTGAGGGAGAGCGGGAAACAGTGTACAGTGAATGCAGGATTTTTTAAAAGCTTCAGTTCTGAAGGGAATAACAATGAGTGTTAAAGATTATGTTTCTAGAAAACTGGTAAGAAGAGGCATTATAGACTATGTGGTTATTGGAGTAAAATTGAAAAAGAATGGAAAATAGGAAACTCATTCAAACTACACCTATGGCCCAGTTTCTCAAGGAAGAAACTCACCTATTCCAGGACAAAGCCAGGCTTAGCGGTTGCTGAGTCAATGCTGGCTCATAGGACTGTGCTCTCAATGGCTGATTTTCAAAACACATTTCCGACTTCTCAAAATATCTCATATTTTGAAGTGCCTTTTGGTGAAAATATTTGATTAGAAGTTGACTCAGTGAGAACTATAATTGCACTGTCCAAACATAAGACTATATCAATATTTATGAAATAAACAATATGAACTAGTCCCCTGGTGACACTGGTTTAATTTTAGGTCCTCTGTAGTCACAAGTGCACGATGGCCACTACACAGGACAGCAAAAACAGATCATAAGGAGAGTGGCAGTTCTGGGCTCATTTTGGACAAAACATAGAGCACTTTTACTGCTCTCACCCCATATGTCTGAAAAAAAATATGCTACTAGTATGAGATTACCAGTTTATACTAATCCTTTTTAATAAACTAACTGCAGGGAGGCTCAAACTGAGCAAAGAAATATATCTAGATCCCAAATTGTAGAGGATATATAAATGATCAAACATTACAAATGAGATGAAGACTATCAGGCTGAAAAAGAAACTAAGGGAGGACAAAAAATAAATTAATATGATAACTAAGTTTAGAGAAACCGTTGTTGGATATAGAGTTAGAATATGAGCTGATCAGTTTAGAAGACAGGAATATATGAGAAAGGGCTGCATTGTTAAAATCGAATCCACCACAATGATACCAATGGAGTAAAACCTGTAGAATTAAAGACTTTGGGACATTCACTTACTGATAGAGTTTGACTCAAAATGAGAAGAAACAGTTGCAAGCATCACTTTAAAGCTAGAACTTGGAGTGTATAAAGTATGAATCTAGGAAAATTGGAAGTGGTTTCTAAGGAAATGGAACACACACAAAAAATCAACATTATAGGAATTAGTGAGCTGACATTTACTGCTATTGAAAATTTCAAATAAAAATATTATATAGTTTACTATGAGGGGAATGAAAGCGTTACATTCACCATCAAAATGGACATTTCGAAACCTATCTTGAAATACAATGCTGTCTGTGAGAGTGTGTTAGTCCAGGTAAACTAGAGGAAAAAATTGATAGACATGCATATGGATATAAGAGAAAGGTTTATATACAAGAGGAATGCGACATTGAGAAAGCGTTCCAGCCCAATCCAGTTCAAAGTCATAAGTCCGATATTAGCCCATATGGCCAATACCAGTCTATATATAATGTCTCCTTCCGACTCACAAAGTCACAGGCCAGTGGGTGCAGAGTCCCCGCGCCAACAGTGGTCTTCCCATGGCTCCTTGCTTCCAAGGCTCAGGGCCCATCAAGAGCATCCAGTGGTGGCAGAAGCAACTCAGCGCTGGAAGGGTTCCACGTGGCTTCTCCAGCTTCAGAGGTCTGGTTCCATCAGGGTAAAGTCGTGTGGCTTCTCCTCCAGCTCATCTAGCTCCTCGGACGCTGCCATCTTGTCTTGTCCATAGTTTGTTGTCTCTGAGACTAATTCCCAACAACTGGGGAGATAGCTTCTCATCTCCATGAGGGAAATATCACAAGATTTCCCAGAAGTCTCAGGAGAAAGCCGTGCCTACATGGAGGCCTCATTGGCTACTCAATGGCTATCTCCAGATTAACAAACTAGACTTCACCATACATCTCAATCATGAAATTAACATAAGCACATGACTGCATAGAAAGGATTATATGTATCCAGCTTTAAGGAAAAAGTAACCTGAAAAGTTGGATTATATAAAGAAAAATGTGGCATCAAAAGTGGAGGAAGGCTTATTACCAACCTATGTTATGTAAAATACACAACTTCTGATACAGAAAGTGAAAAGAACTTCCAGTATTTGATGATGAAGAACAAGGATTGCAGCCTTTAGTAGGTGAAGAAGACTAAAATTCTCATGACTAGACCAAAAGTTAAAATCATGTTAAATAGAGAAAAGCTTGAAGTTGTCAAGGATTTTGTTTTGCTTAGATCTGCAATCGATACTCATGAAAGCAGCAGTCAAGAGAGCAAATGTGAGTTGCAGAAAGTAAATATACTGTGCAAGACCTCTTTAGAGTGATAGAAGCAAGGATGGTACCTTGAAGACTAAGATGTGCCTGAAACAAGCCATAGTATTTTCCATTACCTCATATGCATGTTACAGTTGAGCATTGAATAAGGAATACCAAAGAAGAATTGATGCATTTGAATTGTGCAGATGGAGAAGAATATTGAAAGTACCATGAACTGCTGAAAGGTAAAAGCAAGTATGCATTAGAAAAAGTACAGCCAGAGTGTTTGTTGGCGGGAAGGAAGGCAGACTTGGTTTTGCATACTTTGGACAGACCAGACCAGACCCTGGAGAAGGACATCATGCTTACTAAGGTCGAGGGACAGAAAAAAGAAAGCCTTTGATGACATGGGTTGTCACAGTGACTACCATAATGGATTCAAGCACAGGAACAATTGTGAGCATGGCACAGGACTGGGAAGTATTTTTTTTTTTTGGTGTACACAGGCTCGCTGGGTCAGACCTAACTCAATGATTCCTAATAACAGTATCTTTCCAGGAAATCCAAGCAGTACAACAATTATTAAAATTTATTCATCCACTATCAAAGCTAATGATGGAGAAGTCAAAGGAGTCTACCAACATCTTGAGTCTTAAATTGATCAGACATTGAATCAACTGCATTAATAATAATTGACAACTGAAATACAAATGTTGGAAATAAAGAGGAAGGAACAGTTGTTGTAAAATATGATCTTGGTGATAGAAAAGAATCCAGAGATTTCATGAAAGAATTTTTCAAGTCTAATGATTCTTCATCACAAAAAGCTTTTTACAAAAAACACCAGAGGTAAGTATACACATGGGTTTCTACAGATGGAAAATATTGAAATCAAATTGACACCCTCTGTGAGAAGAGATAACAGAGAGGTTAACTATCTGCAGCTAAAATCAGGCTATCAGCTGATTGTGGTACAGACCATCAATTCCTCATATGTATGTTCAGGGTAAACGCAATAAAAGGAAAAACTTAATTTTCCTAACTAGACCAGTAGGTAACATTCTGGTGAAAAAGGAAAGATCGGAGGAGTCATTACTTTTGTCTTGCTTGGGTCTACAGACAATGTTCATAATAGCACTGTCAAAAGATCAAATGACGCCTTGCAATGGGTAAATCTGCTATACCTGACCTTTTTGAGTTTTGGTAAGCAGGATGTTACCTTGACAACTAAGTGCACTTGACCCAAGTCATTGTATTTTCTATCATTTTTATATGCATGTGAAAATTGGACATTGGATGAGAAAGACTGAGGAAGAATTGATACATTTGAATTATAGTGCTGGAGAGGATTATTGAGAGTACCATGGAATTCCAAAAGAACAAACTAACTTGTCTTGGAATGTTCCTTAGACGCAAGAGCATGAAACTACCTCATGTATTTTGCACATGATAGCATGTTTGCTAAACCACTGGGGCAGCAAAAAGGAGAAAGACCTCTTACCAGATGGATTGACACAGGGGCTGTCTTGATGAAGTCCAGCATAAGAATAGTCATGGGACTGGCACAGTAATGGACCCGAGTCTGGACAGTGTGTCATTCTGTTTTGTGTGGTGTCCTTGTGAGCTGGATTGGGCTCAGTATCACCTCACAGCACAATGAGTCTAGAGGTGATTGAGGGTTGAGCCAAACACACACACACAAATATATATATATATATATATATATATTTATAATTGTTATTATAATGATTTAGCCAATCTTCCCATTAATAGCCTCAGAGAAATCAGAAAATAGCAAACAACACAATAAGCACAAGATACTTTGAAAAATGAATAGTCAAAGCTACAAAAATATCTCTGGAAAAATTTAAAATGATTGATACAATTAAAAGCAATGTTAATAAATAGACTGATTTTTGCCATTCTTAAGGTGCAGCCCCTATAAAAATGGAATCAAATATTTAATAAACATATAATATTAGAGGGAAGATTAAAAGCATAAATATCAATATAGATGATCATTGCCAAAGAGCAGCTCCAGAAGTGGAAAAGAAGGAAAAGAACAAACACTTTGAGAAATAATTAAATAAATACTTGAAAAATAATTTATGGAGCAAAAATATGGTGTGAATCTTCTTATTAAAATTGCCCACCAAATCATATAAAAATCAAGAAAGCAAGCTGTTTATAAGAGAGATATCGTCAAAATAGGTTGCACAGAAAAAATATGATACATTTAACCCCTGATGGATTATAAGCAAGCAGAAGTCAATGACTTCTTTGCGAGGAACATACATTTTTGAATTGTTTATATGTCATGATATTTCACCCAGCAAGCAGGAAATGTGTTGGCCTCTGTGTAGCATGGGTTCCAGGGAGTAATGTTTATTTGAAAGTTTGAGGCTCTTTACTGATTTTAAACTTTACTGCTTAACCTATAGTCAAAGATCACAAATTAACTGTGATTTCAAGATAGAACATAAGCATTATTAATCTTGCTAGTGTGTAAGTTTGTAGCTAACTCAAGATGGCATTTGGAAGTTGGGGTGAGGTGCAGGTAAAAGAAAACTAAGCAGACGAGATAGTGTTCATCACTAGCCAAGCTGTATAGCAAGATACAGAATTTAATTATATGAACAGAGTGTCAGGAGATGTACTATGGCCATATAACTTTCAAAGAGAAATCAAAAGGTTTATGGATTGAAGCCCCCCAGTAGTACCTTAGAAGAAACAGACCTGGTGATCTGCTCCCATATACATTAGAGCCATGAAAACACGACAGAGTAATTTCAGTCTGTAACACATGGAACCATCAAAGTCACTAATTAACAACTAAGCTAACATCAGCAACAAAAACATGGAGAGAGGGTTATATATGAGTGAAATATACATCCTTAAAGGCCTAGGGTCATAGATAATGCCTGGAATACCACAACTCAAAATAGCATTAAAATTGATTGACTATCAGCAGAATTGAGAAGAAAAGGATAGAGTGTGGTGGGGTACTAATAGAGGATCTATTTAGAGGGTTTATTTTTATTATATTAGTTTTTTTATTAGTTTTATTATATTAGTTTTCATTATAAAGTCTTCTACTTTTCTTTAAACCATATAACTTTATGAAAAACATATAGTGATGCACTCAATTTTTAGGGTCCTCCTGAAATCATTGAATGTATTTGAATAATTTGAAGAAATCTGCAAGGGTCTTGGATATCTTAATTAATGTGACAACTAACAATACTTGAGTATTATATATTATCTATGCAAATGAAGTGATAAGTGACAAGCTGTTTATTCAAAAAATAGTAAAACAATATTTAAATTCATATGTACAGCTCAGCTGGTAGTTGGTATTTTATCATGTTTTTTAATTTAAAGTTCACTACAGATCACCCAAGTTCTAATACACACAAGGTTATTTTTTTTAATCTATTACTGATCAGAATTTTCAAACTCTTAATTCTAAAAATGACTACTCACTTCATATCAAATAATTTGGGGTAAGACATGAAGGATATATGTGAATTTTAAAATCAATAAATCAGGTCCTGTGGTGCCAGCTACAATGGTCTTAAATATGTTGATCAGAGGATTTCTATCTTTAACTCTTCCTGTTCTCAGCTTCGAATTACTTATGTCAACTGGGGCAGTTACTTAATCTGGTGTCAATTTGAGGATAAAGAATGTAGAGAGAGCCTCTAGCCTGTCAATCTGGAGATAGCCAATGAGATCTCTGTGTGGACATTGCCTTCTCCTCTGAGAATTCTGGGAAATCTGATACTTCCTTCTTGGAAGCAGGAGACTCTCACTTTCTCTTTGAGAGTCTTTACTGACAAGGCGTACTTCCTGTGAGACATCCCTGAGGAGAAGCCACATGGAGCTACCCTAGTGCCCTGAGGTAAAAAGTCACATGGGTGTAACCAGAAATCTGAAGCTGGAGAAGCCAAAGAGAGACCCCTGCCAGAACTGAGATGCTTACAAATCCACTGGATCCAAAGACATTCTACTCACTGACTTGTGATTATTCTGCATTTGGCATCATTGCCTGTGTTTCATGATATGAAGAAGACTTTATAGATTGATGTGTTTGTCTGGATAGACTAGAGAAACAAATTCATAAATACACATATGAGTATGTAAGGGAGAGGTTTATATGCAAGAGGAAATGAACATTTAGAAAACAACCCAGCCAGTTCAGTATATGCTCATAGGTCCTATATCAATCTATACAGTCCTCTTCAGATTCATTAGGCACATGCAATGGCATCAAATACAGGACAGTCACTGACCACCTGGTAGAGTCATTAATTCCATTGGCATTGTAAGCATCTCAGTGATATCAGAGGTCTCTGTGGCTTTCCTGTCTTAAGATGTCTAGTTCCATCAGGGTAGGTCCATGTGGCTTCTCCTTCAGGATGTCTCACGGGAGGCTGCCTTGTGTGTTGTCAGTAGAGTGTCTCCGAGGGACTGAGCTGAGAGAGATAGTGTCTCTCACCTCTAAGAAGGAATTACCACATTTCCCAGAATTCTCAGGAGAAGGCCATGTCCACACAGAAGTCTCATTGTCTATCTCCAGATTGACATGCTAGACTCCACACCAACATTCTTAATCCTCAAATTGACACCAGATTAGGTGACTGCCATAATTGGTATCAGACATATGGGATATCAGCCTTATAATCTTGGGCTGGACGGGCTTGGGCTATTTTCTTAATGTATAGTTGCTATTGTATATAAAACTTTTTTTTTGAGACATTAAAATATTTATTCAGTCCAGATGGGAACATTCCTTTATGGAATGCTTATGCTGCTCAAAGCACAAGGGATTTGCAAGCTTTTGGGTTCTTCTTGGGGGTCCTTAAGTGGTTCTGAATCCGAGGACCTCATGTGAAGGACTGGAACTGGCCTTATGCTAGGCGATCTTCCTAGTGGTTTGGACACTGGAAGTAGAGATGGGGTCATGGAAAGAATAATTGCAGTCGGGGAGAGGATTGCAAATGGAACCAATAAGCACAATATGGAAACTTAATAATATAACTCAAAGCTTTTACACTTTTCCCCAGCAATTCAGTCTACTGTCCATCGAAGGTCTGTCTCTAGATATAAAATTCTTATACAAATATTAGTGTTTATTAATTTGTTTCCCTAGTTGATCCAGATTAATACTAACTGTCTATTTCAGCTTACTATGTATGTTGGTTGACCTAGTTCTGAGAGAATTCCTTTCTACATGTTACAAGAAAGCTTCCTAAAATAACCAGGTTGATCATCATGAAAGAGCACATTTATCTCAGTGGCTGCAGGAGAATGGTCTCTTTTCTATACAGACATAATAGCCAAAGTAATACCCATAAAATAAACCAAATCCACTCCTACTGGGTCAATTCTGACTCATAGAAACTCTGTATGGGGTTTCTAAGACTGTAAATCTTTACTGGAGCCTGAGCTCTGGTGGTGTAAGTGGTTGAGTGTGCGACTGCGGCTCGTGGGCTTGCCAGTTCAAATTTAGCGGTGGCTCTCCAGAGCAGCACTGGGTAGTGCCCACGACCACCAGAGGGCAGTGATGGCCCTCCCCCAAAGATCTTTACTGGAGCAGGAAGTCTCATCTTTCTCTTGTGAAGTACACCATAGAACCTTGTATTATTTACAGATATAGTTAAATGCATACCCAAGCCCTTTTTGTCCAATTGATTCTGACCCAAAGTGACCCTACAGGACAGAGTGAAGTTATTCCATAGGGTTTCCAAGATTGTAATCTTTATTGAAGCCGACTGCCACATCTGTCTCCTGTAGAAGGTTGGTGTTTGCAAGTAATATCTTGAAAGATCCTTAATTGCTTTGAGCAAGACTTCAGGTACCAGTATTTAACCACTGTACTGCCAGAGCTCCTTTTAAACACATTCTACATACTATTATTTACTTATCAAATTGCCAAGAAAGGTTTCTTAATATTTGTTACAATCAAAGTCACATACCTTGTGAGAGACAGGGACAAGATTTGAAATGAGAGCTCCCATTTTTGGTGTTTCCTAAGTTGGAGTTGTACAAATAATTACTATTTCTTTGTGTTGTGCTTGGTTCAAGAGGAATTGTATGAACAGGACAAAGGAATCCTGTGTGGCTTAAAATCAGGTAAAGTGTATGCCAAGGTTATATCTTCTCACCATACTAGTTCAACCTGTATGAAGAATGTGGCAGGAGGATTGGAGGAATGTTTATTGACAACCTGTGCTATGCAAATGACACAACTGTGCTTGCTGGAATTGAGGAGGACTTGGAGCACATGCTGATGAAAATCAAGGATTGCAGCCTTCCGTCTGGATTCCAGTTCAATGTAAAGAACACCAAAATTCTCACAGTTGTGCCAATGGGTACCATCATGATGAATGGAAGAAAGGTTGAAGATGTCAAGCATTTTGTCTTCACTGGATCCATAATCCATGTTCATGGAAGAAGCAGTCAAGTGATCAAATGATGTGTTGCATCAGGCAAATCTGCTGAAACATAGGTGTTTTTGAGCACTAAGGTGCATCTGACCCAAGCCTTGATCTTTTCAATTCCCTCATATGCATATGATTGTTGGACATTGACTAAAGAAGTCCAAAGAAGACTCAAGACATTTCAATTGTAGTCCTAGAGAGGAACATTCAACGTACAGTGCCTTGCTAAATGCATGAATTTGTCTTGGAAGAAGTAGGTCAGAGGGTTCCTTAGGGGCAAGGATGTTGTGACTTTGTATTTTGGACATGTTGTCAGAAGAGACAAGTTCATATCCAAGGGTTTAGTAAAGTACAGAGACAATAAGAAAGAGAAAGGACATCAAGAAGATGAATTAGCACCATAGCTATAACCATGGGTTGGAGTCTAGGAACAATTGTGAGGATGGCATAGGACTAGACTGTGTTTTGTTCTTTTGTGCATAGCATTTTCCTGCACATGGGGCAGAACTGACTCAATGGTAAACGACAACTCCCAAGAAAAATGAACGATGGTGCCTTCAATCCCACCCTCTAGTAGAGTTTAATGATGGGTCTAAGAAAGCAATGGGAGTGGCTTGTTTCTCTCTCTGCTAAGCTCAGGACACAGCTGCACCCTCCCACCCCCAATTAATCTTATAACAGAGAACTCCCTCTGAAATGGAATCACAGCCACAGGCATGTAATCCAGAATTATAAGGCATCTTATAGGAAAATATGGCTAGGAGGGTGAGATTAATAGACTATGTCCCACACAGGCTAACTCTGATTAAGAGCCAAACTGATGGCACTTCCCAACCCCAACAGTCTTTTCTCCCATTTCCAAGAGGAACTAAATTGTTCCTATCTGCTGTCCTCCCCCACCCCAATTATTTCTCTGGAAAACAAACTCACCTCGCTGCCATTAAGTCAATGATGATAGATAGTGACTCTGTAGGACCAGCTAGAACTGCCCCTGTGGCTTTCTGAGATTGTAACTCTCTATGGGTGGAGAAGGCCCTGGCTTTCTCTTGTGAACAGATGGTGGTTTCAAATTGCTGACCTTGCAGTTAGCAGCCAATGATTAACCTCTAAGCCACCTTTATTTCTACACAAGCAATTTTTTTCCCCCAGTAATTGTTGGTGAGACCTAATTTGAGTTTATAGAGCTTAAGAGAAATGCAAGCCTGCCTATCTCTTCCTATCCTTCAAGTATACTATCTGAAACAGGCCTGAGTGCTCACTTGTAGGCTCGCTCAGACGTGGCAGCCCAGAGTGACATGAGTGAGTGCCTCTGTACACTTTGCACCATCTCTCTGCTTATCAACCGACAGGGCTTGTCATCTCATTGCTCTTCCTGTCTTTACAGTTCTAGTGAGAGGACACTTTTTAACCTTGACAGTATCCCTTGCAGCGAGTGTGAGCATTGTGAGAATTCTTAGTATGTCAGATGCTCACTGCTAGAAAGTCATGTCTTGCTTGCATGCACATTATTCCAAGAAATGAGAACAAATTCATAGTGCAATGGGGAAGTGATCTTTTTAAGGAAGTATAAAGTGAGTGTTATCTCTCTGGAGAACAGCTGATTTCTCATGTAGAGTTTTTCATAGTGTAGCCATGATGTCAATCTTTCTCATGGAGGGACTTTCTCATCCTTGCTCCCTCTCTGCCGTACCAAACTCGATCTCCTATTCCAGGATGTCTCTCTCTTGATAACATATCCAAAGTAAGTGAGATGATGTCTAGCCCTCTTGGTTTTCAAGGAATTTTCTGGCTGTACTTATTTTTAAGACAGATTTTCTTGATCTTTTGGCAGAATTCTTTGCCAGCATCCTAATTCAAAAGCAACTCTCACATCCTTATGAGGTGATTGAAGACTCCAGGGTTGGGTCAGGCATAAAATAGTCCTCAAAGTGATATCCTTGCTCTTCAGCTCATATGGAGCATAATTCTACTTTGACACTCAGTGGGGTTACCATGACTTGAAATCAACTTGAAGGCAACAGCTTTAATATTGTTATTATTAGTGTTATTGTTTGGAGGAAACATTAATTATACTATACCTTCATTTTTTCCTTTTAAATAACCCGTGCTTATTTGGATCAATTATACAGAGTAAATGACCTTCAAATTTCCAAGGTCTTACTGCATCTGAGATAAACATTGCTTCCAAGTACAGTTGATTCTTTAAGACAGGAGCCTATTGCTTTGGAATAGATGTCATATTTTTTTAGTAACTACAGATTGTTGGGAAAAAGTGGTGCTAGAAACCTAGATCTGCTAAGTTATACTTATGTTTTCTTAAAGGGTGACCTCTAATATGTGGCTTCATTAATCAGTTTGGTAACCACCACTTGTAAGAAGCATTGTGATTCTGTGGCTGAGCCACATCACTTATTTTAAGGTACATGGAGAATTTCAAAGATGATGAGAGTAGGTCCAGGATCCCAGGCAGTGTAGTGGTCATGCATTGGACTGCTAACCGCAAGGACAGAACTTCAACACCATCAGGCGCTCCCGGGAGAGAAATGAAGCTTTATTCCAGTAAAGAGTTACAAGCTCAGAATCCAGCAGGGCCATTTCTTCCTATTGCTATATGGTCATACCAGTTAGAATATACTTCGTGGATATGGTATGTGTGGATGAGTGAGTAACATTGTCACTTAGCTTTGTGGGAATATTGCGAGTTGAAATACTGTCCAGACCACACAAACCTTTTCCCTGTGCTTCCTACGTTTCCCTTAGCAAAGGTTTCTCTGAAGATGAGCAACACCTACTGGGTGACATCCTGTCCCTCCTAATGGCAAAGCTTTCTGGAGTAGAGAAGAAATCAGTGAGAAAATGCGCCGTTCACCACCTGTTTGGCATGCTAAACGGCGTGCTCTCATTTTGTTGGCTCAGAATGCATCTATCATCCAAATTAAGATCATTCTGAGTAATAGATTAAATTGAAGTAAATAACTGAGGCAAATGTATGCATTTTGTAACTAATTTTGTATAGTAATAAGTGAATCAAGATTCCCCTAGCCCCTCTTTATATTTGGTTTAAGAATCTGAGCTCACGGCCAATTCCTACTAACCTGGATATTTGAAATGGAGAGAATTGCATTTCTTTTTGTACCTGCACTGGGTTTTTCTCTGTTCTACAAATGCAAGGAAAAAGAAAATGATTACCAGGTCAACATAAATCTCCTCTTCCTAAGCCTTCAACAAAGGTATAAAAGGAATATTTTCTTTAATATATTATGGAATATTATCAAGGAAGCAATGTTCAAGAAGGACTCTAAAAGAAAAATATACTATCATTAATGACTACTATGACCTTTAGAAACATTTTGTGAAAATGTACTTAGATTGCTCCTATTTAGCCAGCAGAACTAGACATAGCCTCTATGCGAGGGTTTTTGATCAATCCCATCGGTTGCAACCATTGCCCGTGGCAGCACAATTCTTCTTGAGTCCTGGTCCCTGAGTGCTGTCCTGGAAGAGAACCTCGGCTTAGAGTGACTTTTTCTGAAACTCACAGTGCCTTCCTTTCCTGGGGCTGCCTCCCATAACCGAGTTCAACAAAATGGGTGGTTTGTAAAGTTAAACATGCTTTGATCTGCATTTTTGAAAGGTAGAAATGCAAGTCAGGATTGATTATTGATTATTTTGTTTTTTTTTGGGGGGGGGGACATCACTGCCCTCTGGTGGGAGTGGGAGGCCCAGCCTTGCTCCGGGAGAGCTGCTGCTGGATTTGAACTGCCAAGCCGAAGTCCCACACACAACCACCACGCAACCAGGACTTAGCCCCAATATTGATTATTTTAAGTCCTTTCTAGGAACTCTGGGAGAGAACCTGTTACCTGGTGGCAACTCGAAGTTGAGAATTTTTCCTCTCGGGGCTCTTGGGTTGCTTGCAAGAAAGCATTGCAAAGGACAGCATTCAGATTAGTGTCAGAGGAAAAGGTGGACAGGAATGAGGGAGTTTATTGAGGAGGTACTTTGGTTTTGAGCACCAAAAGGTCCCCAGCGAATCGGAGAGCTTTGTAGAATTCAGAGCTAGCTTTATCTTCTGCGAATTGGCAGCGCTTCCACCTCGGCCAGCGTTCCCACTTGGCCTTCTTTCTGCTATTGGCTGGCAGTTGAGTACCGCTTCTTCAGGGTGTATGCAACTCAGTGTTCATTTTGTGATCTTCCTGAGGGACCACGTCCACTGCCGTGGAGACAATGCTGACTCTTCGTGATGCCATGTGGGTTTCAGAGAGAAACTCTGACAGGAGGAGAAACCCCAGTCTTTCTCCCACAGAGCTACTGGTGGGAGAAACTGCCCACCATGTGGATCGCAGCTCAACTAGCTCATGGGGAACCACTACAGCACCAGGCTCCTTGCTGTTCTTGCAGGTCTAAAACCAAGTGTCAAGTCAGGTCTTTTAAAGGTAACATGAACACCCCCCTTTCCCCACCCACACCCATTCATTATCTTTTCCATTGACAAAGACATGTGTAGTATGGGTGCTTCATATTTATTCATACTGGGGAGGACTGGGGAAACTGGGTCTCCACTTTCTTTTGTATTAAGATTTCATTTTATTGTCACCCTTTTCCTCTTTGCCAGGTTTGATCTGCCAAAGAAATCTATTCCATGCCTCTCTCCTGGCTTCAGAAAATCCCATGTTCCCTGGCTTCTCACCGCAGCACCACACGGAAGCTTCTGCTGTCTCCGTGTTTGATGTCCCTTCTCCCCTTTCACAATGACACTAGCATTTAAGAATTAGGATCAGCCCTATCAAGTATAACCTCGCGATAAAACTCACTCCAAACTCCCGGGAGTCAAGTTCATTCCAGCTCATGGCAGCCCAAGAGGACAGAGCAGTATAGTCTGTGCCCCGGTAGTCATTTAGGGGAATCGAAAGGCTCAACTGTCATCTATAACTTCATGATAACCTATCTGAAAATATCTGCAATGATACTATTTCCAAACAAGGAAAATGAGGGGTAGGATTTCATCAGATCATTTCAGGGATGGGGAGGGGAAAGGAACACATACATTTCATAACACACTGGTCAAAAATGGCCTTTAGAAAGGTTACTCTGCATTGTGAAAAACAACACAAAATAGTGAAAGGAACTTGGTTCACATACTTTCTTTCAGGTACTTCAAAGTACCATGACTCAGTCATTTTTCCCCTTTTCCCTCAAGAGCAGTTTGGACCATTGCAAAGTGAAAATACAGCACACGTACCTATTCTCTTTCTTTTTACCACTGAATTAAAAAATAAAACTTTTCTTTTTGGTAATTGCATAAATATGTAACAGAGACATATTGCAGCTATCAGTAATAAGGATACAGTAGTCCTTCCACCACCTCTCTTGGCCTTCACTTACATCCTATGGAAGAAGTACTGTTTTTGGTGTTACAGGGAACACTCTCATCCACTAAGCAGCAGGGGAGAGACCTAGAGATTATGCATCTCACTCCATGGTGGAAATTTAACAAGTCATAGTATTAATTGAAAGGGAAACATGGTTGTTCCCCAGAAATGTCACTTGTACATATAGGGTTGTATTCTTATCAATTGCAGGGAGGTCTTTGTTAAAATAAAGCAAAATAAATCAAACTAAGGCAAGAAAAAAGAAAAAAGCCTCCTTTGGAAATGAACATTGTGATGCTCTTTTGATTTTTAACTGGTGAAATATGTTGTGGATTTTTTTTAAGCTGTAGGTTTGTAAATATAATTTAGCATACAAAAACCCCTTTGCAAGGACTTAAAAGGTCATAGAGACTACCTCAATCATGACAGATTGTTTGAAAGTTTGCTGTAAACACTAGCTTGAAAGGCCTATAACAGCCTCCATCTGTTCAATGCACACTTCAAAAGAGTCTCCGAGTCTAAACAGGAATACAAAGGTATCTGTGATGACACTGCCTCTCTCGTGATAGCTGTTTAATTTTAACTGTGCTGTTTGGGGACAGAGAGCGAAAGAGAGATGCTTTTCATAAATATTTAATAGACCTTTTTTTCCCCCAGCTGAGTTACCCCCACCTCCCCAATCACACACACACACACACACACACATGACAGTCGGCCATTAAAATCTAGTTTCAATTCTATTTGGAATTCTGCTGAACTATCAGGTATACTTTGGTCTGATGTACACAAACACGAAGATGGGAAATTTGCAGCAATGAAAGGAGACATGGGTTTGTGAGCTGGAAACTTGGAGGCAGCAGTGATTTACCAGCACATTCTTTAAAAACACCAGCAGCAAGAAAATGAAAATGTGTTTGAAGGTGCAGAATTGCCAAGACGATGCTGAGTGCATTTGAAAAATCACTGCTTATATACACAGGTGCCATTATCTCAAAACCTTTAACAGCCTGTGGTTTTGGACTTTAATTTTCATGCTTTAATTGCATGGCTTTTGCAGCAGCTAGACAATATTTCCATTGCATGTGGTTCCTATCTGGTAATGCACTAAGGATGACTAAGTAAAGAGAGCTTTGGGTTCCTTTGGAAACAGTTCCTTCTCTGGCTATGCTTTCTTTATTTTCTGGGCATGAAGCGATTCAGACATGTTGGCTAGCAGAGAAGCTTACTTAGTAAGTAGGCCAAACTGAGCGGTATCTTTCCTCGAACTAGATTAATAGACTATGTGAAAGCTAAATATCAAGTAAAATTTTTCAGGTTTCACTAATACCTAAAGTGTATTATACTTAGAATTATTAGAAATGGGAAAACTAGATTACAGAACTTAAGTGAAGACCAGCTTGGGCTCAATTTCAAGGTAGGGGCACAATTTTGCCTTGTCCGTGAAAAGTGATTGCTACAGGGCCGGCCACATCCAGAGCTGGAATTAGGAATGACAGAGAACAGGCTGGGGGAGGGAACAGAATGCCACACCCACATGGAGACAGGTATACAGAGGATGAGAACGAGAGATGGTCAGGTCCCCACGATGACCAGAGCCCTGCCCATGACTCCCAGAAGACTACATCCTTGCAGAAACCTATGCCACAGGGGGGACAGGGAAAATAACAACAGAACCTGACATATAATCTCCCTACGGAAGCAGACAATGACAGAGGACCTTTCAGGGGTCATATGGTGAGAAAGAAATGTGGGCTGAGTCCCCAAAATGGATCTAATCAAGAAAGGAGCACTACTGGTTGGACAGTGGGGAAGAGAGAAAGACTAGGCCGATGGTTCCTGGGGGGACACGGGGGAGAGGGGAGAGGAAGGGGGGTCTGGACAGACATGGGGATGGGGGCAACAATGGGTAGTCTGCAGTTGGTGGCGGGGAGGGTGTGGGAGGCCTGGTGGGGCCGAAGTAAGGGTAATGTAATAGAGAGGAAGTACTGTAACCCAAATGATGGCCGGATATGACAATGGGATGGGAGGAAGGCAGAAGGAAATAGAGAAAGGAACTGGAAGACAAAGGGCACTTGCAGAGGTCTAAACACAGACAGGTACATATGTAAATATAAACACATATTATGATGAGGGAACAAATCCTGATACATATGTTTATATGTTTAATACTACAATAAAAGCTGGACCTTGGATCCCTACTCAAGTGCTCTCCCTCAAGGCAAGAACACTTTGTTCTACTAATTTGGCATTTCAGGAGGCTCCCTGACCCAATGCGATCACTGAAGTCAAATAGGTTCAAAAGCAAATGTGGTGAAGAAAACTGATGGTACAGCTAACAAACCGATGGTAGCTACCAGCTACCAAAGGATATGGAGTCTGGGGTCTCAAAGCCTGAAGATAGACAAACAGCCATCTAGCTGAAAGGTATTCAAGCCCACAGGGAAGAAGTGGCCACGAGGTGTCAAAAGAACGAGGCCTCAGGGATCAAGCAGGAAAAATTGTATCACTATGAGCAATGTCTCATGAGATGACCACTGAGGACATGTGAGGATTGAGCAAGAGTGGTAAAGATGGCTGATGGTACCCAGCTATCAAAAGATATGACATCTGAGGACTTAAAAGTTTGAGGGTGAACAAACAGTTATATGGCCTAGGAAAAACAAAGTCCACTTTTGAAGATGCACACCAGCCTGTGCGACCATGAGATGTGGAAAGACCCAGATATCAGCCCTCAAAGAACAAAAATTCTCCCGACAAGACCATGGAAGACAGAAGGGAGCAGGCACAGACAGAGAGGAGAAGTCTGATGGCACCCAACTACCAAATGATAAAGCACCTGGGATCATGAATGCTTCAGGGTGATGGATGGCCATTTAGCCCAGAAGCAGCAAAGCCCACATGGAAGAAAAACAGTAGCATGTGTGATCACAGGGGGCTGAAGGGAGCAGATATCAAACATAAAAGAACAAGAACCACATCACTACGAATGGGGAGAGAGCGGAGTGGAGACCCAAGGCCCTCCTGTGGGTAATTGGACACTCTCACACAGGGGAGTCGTGGGGAGAAGACAGGCTAGTGAGGCTTAGTGAAGTGGAATGAAGCATACAACTTTCCTCTAGTTCCTGAAGGCTTCCTCCCTCCAACTGTCAAGGTCCCAGTTCTACATTACTGTGGAGATGAGAAATGGAAATGTGGGGAACCCAGGACAGATGAACCCCTTGGGACCAGAAGCAGGAGTGAGGCTACTGGATGGGTGGAGGAAAAGTGAGGTAGAGAGGGGGAGTCAACTTCAGGGATCTACATATCACCCCCTACTGGGGGGACAGACACTGCGGGAGAGGGCGAGGGGAGACATCGAGCAGTGTAAGTTATGACAAAACAATTATTTATGGAGTATTGAGAGTTGGTAGGGAAGTGGGAAGCAAGGAAGGAGGGGAAGGGATGAAAGAGGCTGATGTCAGTGGTTCAGATGGACAGGTGGAGGTTCAGAGAACAATGACAGCTGCAGGCATGTGAAGAAGCGTGGCACAGTATGTGTACTTATGTATGAGCTCCCAATAAAATGATTAAAAATGTTTTTTTGCCTTGTCCATGATCAATCACCTTTTAATGCCATTTTAGCAAAGTACTGTATCTAATACCTTCTAACACAGAAAAAATGTAATAAAATATTGTACAAATGTTGGATTCCTATCAGAGTCCCGGGCATTAGAGTAGACTCCATTTCTGAAAGACTATGATGTTCTTGTCTGTAAACTCATCCTTTTACTAGAAAGAATTAAAGGATGAGGGGAAAAAAACAAAGCCCAAGATTTACAAATATTTGCCACCCCATGAGTTAGCTAAGTGGATATTTATTGTGGAAATCCAGCAAGAGAGCAATCTAGAACAGTGATCCCTGAATTTCCACAATGGAGAAAGCCAAGCAAGCAACTAAAAACTTAAAGAAATATTATTGTCTTTCCTTCTACTGTTTAATTGAAATTGGGAATCTCACTTTAAGTAAGGGATAACTTTTCCTCCCTTTTATTATTTTAAGGGTGTGCTTCTTTCCATTGTTGTTTTTGTTGAATTAATCAGT
The DNA here is from genome assembly GCA_004026705.1 of Nesogale talazaci. NCBI lineage: Eukaryota > Metazoa > Chordata > Mammalia > Afrosoricida > Tenrecidae > Nesogale > Nesogale talazaci. The sequence continues at coordinate 109,519 of PVJH01002273.1, forward strand.
GAAAAAAACTGGTGAAAACAAATATGCATTATTGTTCTCATTAGTCACTGAATTGGTTTGAAAGTAGAACTTGAAGCAGTTTAGGTAGAAATAGAGTAAGTGTTGACCAATACCAATCACGCAGGTGTAGTAGAGTGTCCATGCCAGAAAAAAAATGAGCATAAACATTGCTAGAATCCTCTTTCCATCTCTCTGCATGTTGGCATCTCTTCTCAGCTCAGGCTTCTTCTGTGGTGACTAGAAATGTGAATACTAGCATTTTATTCTCTCCAAGTTAAAAAAATTATGGAGAAGTCCTGATTGATTATAATTTAGTTGTGCATATATCCATGTAATTCACTCTTTAAGCGGTAGCTTCAATTAAAAGTCCAGTAGGGCTCATGACATCTCCCTATAGCTATCATGTGTGTTCAGGGAGGAGGAGTCCTTAGGAAGAAGATGATTCCCAGGTGGAACACATCATAAACGGGAAAGACATAAGTCCCAGAAGAGAAGAGTGCTGTTTTGAAATAGCACAGTATATATGTACTACTTTTATGTGTCATTTGCTGAAAAGTTTCTTTGAGACTAGTAAACTTTTGATGCAAACCTGGTTCTCTCTGCTATAGACTGGATATGCCCCAGAAGAACTGTTGACGTTCTAAGTCCTGCAGAGACCAGAGGGTGTACATTTTTTTGGAAATAAGGTCTTTAAAGAGGCTATCAGTTAGCATAAGCGTTGCAGTGAGGTGAAATTATGTGGTACGACCTTTCCATTCACAGTCTTTGCAAGTCCCAGAAAATGTACGGGGGAGGTGGGGTGCAGTGCAAATAAGGTATAGAAGATTTCAGATGAGGAGTGGTCAGTTTCACCATTCCTTCTGGTTGAAGTAGTCACCTGAGAAGCAGAGAAAGGGAGAATCCCACAATGAGCAGAAAAAAATAGCTATTCTTTTCCTGGATCCCTGGATCCCTGTGTGGAGAAGTGGCAGAGCAAAGACCACGGCAGCAATAGAGATCAGAATACACAACTGCTGGTTTCCCAAACCATCGAGAGGGTGTTGTTGATAGGCCCCTGTAGTAAGCTTGCTTGCAGAGCAAAATGCCCTTTGGACATTGATCAGTACTAAAGGGGTTTTGTGACACTTGGCTAAGAGACCGAGTGTCCAAGAGATTAAGGACCAGAGAAAGAGATATGTCGGCTGGCGTGCCCAAGAAGAGGTACTGTGGACAAAAGGATTGTATCCTGAGCACTTTCTGATTATGACTTGATGTAGACTGTTGACTACCCTTATAAACCTTTGTAATCAGACACACCTTTCATGGGTTCTCTGTTGCTAGGATCTGTGGTCATTGCAGCAAATTAATAGAACTTGAGTGTTGTAGGAGAAATGGATTGTATCAGAATAAGATAAAGGAAGTTGGAGGGTAAAGGTAATTCTGATCTCTACCTCTAACAGAAATCATCTTTACACACATTATTCAATTCCCCATCACCTTTGTGTAGCCAGAGAAAGTTAGATGTGGTTCCAAGACGATTTTCTCAAGGTTGTGTTGAAATAGAGTGGTTCTCAATCCCATATGTCTCGTTTTCTATAAAAGAGGCTACTGGATATGGAGGCACAGAAAGAAGAAGGAACTGACAGACAACTATTGAGGTGGATGCAGATTAACGAAGCCTAAGTATTAGGGGAAGAGAAAACTAGGAGAGAAGCATCAGCAGTTTCTCAAACCCTCAGCAAACTCCACACAGCTGCCAACCGAATTTGGATTTCTAGGCTCCAGGATGTTTCTTAGATGTGAAGAAAATGAGATTGCATGCCATGCACTTTTAACCTGTTTTCTGGAGAGACCAGTTTCTGGTGAAGGACATTATTCTTGGTAAAGTTGAGGGGCAGTGAAAAAGAGGAAGACCTTCGACAAGATGGATCGATACAATGGCTGCAACAATATACTCAAACAATTGTGAGGACGATACAAGACCTGGCAGTGTTTCATTCTATTGCACATTGAGTCACTATGAGTTGGAACTGAATCAACTAACAAAATAAGTGTGAGATAACTGCTATCTTGTTTTTGCTATGGCAGTGCTCAGAACTAAGAGGTCAGCCTACTGGCAAGTCTTTTTATTTTTAATTGAGGAATAGTGTTTAGCTATCATTTAAAAAAAGGAACCATAAGCAATGAAAAGAATTGACAAAAGAACATACTTATAATCTCCAAAAAGTAGCAAGAAAGTATTAAGGGACATGAAGTAATTAGAAATAAAAATTAAAAACCTAACCTCCCTCTGATACCTACATAATCCGAATTTTACTTATTCTCCAGGAAATTGTGAAGATTCAATGACTTGGTTTAGGGGTGAGGTAGGTTGTTGCTCACAGGTTGTTTGGTCGTTGTTGTACTTATTTTACTTCTCTTGTGTGGATCCACTGAATGCTGTCTCAAGGAGGGTGACTAAGATGAATAGCAATGGCTGTTCTGAAGTCATAAAAGATGGTATGCCTTTAAAGATATTTTAGTGTGATGTTAACTATAACTTATTTTCAACTGTGGACCTTGAAGTCTGTACTTTGGTTTAAAGTAAAAGTTTTAGACTAAAAAACAAAAAGGAGAGGCAGAAATGAAGGGACATTATTTTGATAAATTTCTTATCTTTGACCCTTTGGTAGACACTTATTTGTCTTTTACTATAAATCTAGAGTGCTGTATATTAAAAAATTCATATGCAATGATGACATTTCAATGTTGATAATTACAGGGCTCAAATAGAGGATTTTGTACATATCAAGGGATTAGAAACATTGCAGAAGTTTTATGGGAAAAATGTATTTTCATTTTCAAGTTTTATGGGAAAATGTATTTTCATTTTCACTTATAAACATTTACCTGTTGAATAAAATTTGTGATATATCCAATATTTGATACTTTAGGCCAATGGTCCTAAAGTTTCCTAATGCTGTGATCCTTTAATACAGTTCCTTATGTTGTTGTAACCCCTCAACCATAAAATTAATTTTGCTGCTACTTCATAACTGCGATTTTGCTACTTTATGACTCAAGCAACCCCTGTGAAAGGGTCGTTCGACCACCTAAGGGTTCTTGACCCAGTGGAGCACACACAATGTCACCAAGAGTTGGAATTGACTCTATGGTATATGCAGATTGAGAAAATGGTATATGCATATATGTAAATGTAGTATGTGCAGATTGAGGAACGAGGACAACATAGTAACTCCAGAATGTCTCAAAAGAAAAGCATTTTGAAAGATACATGCTAATGTGCCGTAATTAGCTCAAGAGAGTCAAAAGAATGAGAAATTTGAACTGCAGTCCAGTTTGTGATTTCATGTAGCTTATCCAATGCTTGAAGCAGACATCACAGTATTGAGAGAGTAACTCACATTTTAAAAAGTCAAGCTCACTGTCATCAAGTCCTTTCCAACTCACAGGAACCAATGGAACAGGGTTCAAAGGTGAAAGCAATGCAAAGGTCTAGCGACAAATGAATAGATAACAAAATGTGGTAAAGATATACATGAAACAATACTCTGTCATAGAGAAATTAAGTCCTGGTACACAATACAAGGACTTTGCATGTGTGTGGAAAATAATACATTGAATGAAATGAGCTAATCACAAGAGGATAAATGCAGAATTATATCACTAATTTGAGATTCCTAAAATAGGCAAATGTATAATGATCAGATTTAACTGTGGCTACCATGAGTGGTAAAGAGGGAGAATAAAGAAACACTTGTCAATCTAGCCTTAAGAAAATATAATGATGAGTACTGCTGCTGTGTGCTAGTTACATAATTTGTTGTCAGTTTGAGACTTAAGAGTGAAAGGGAGGGGTTTGGCTTGTCAATCAAGTTTCAGTTTGAGATCTCATTTGGACGTGCTAAGGAGATAAATAACTTGCTAGAGGCAGGACACATACTCACTCCCTGTAAGACATTCTTGCTCACAAGACACATGGTGCTACACTAGAGTCTTAGAGCTGCAGGAGCCACATGGAAACCCTTGCCAATAGAGGCACTGAGATTCCTTTATTGCCACTGGAGCCACAAGACTTTCCAACCACTGGCCTGTGATCTTCCTGCATTTGGTGTCATTGCATGTGTTTCATGAGTCTGAAGAGTAATTTACAGATTGGTATCAGACATATGGGCTAATATCCGACTTACGAACTTGGTCTTGACTGGGCTGCCATGTTTTATCATTATTCAATTGCTCTTATTATTAAGCTTAGGAGTGTCCATGAATTTCTCTAGTTCCCCGGACTAACACATATGGCTTATAAGTGATCTAAGAAGAACATGAGAATGAACACAAAATAAGTAAATGCAGAGAAAATGAGTGACAACAATAAAGTAAGTTGGTGGCTAATGAGGCAATATATTACACATTGTTAAGAGCATAGTGCATTGTGGACTGTCACTCAACAATTAGACTCAGTTTTAAAATCTGATTCATCTCTCTTTGGTCTGTCTCCTCAGTGGAAGAGAGAAGCTGAATAGTACTGTCCATCCAAAATGTGTTCAGACATAGATAAATGTTATTTCTTTTCATTTCTCATAGGAAAATATCAGAGTCCCCACATTTTAAGACTCATTTAAATACATTCAGTGTAAGTGAAGAACAACAAAAGAATGATGGGAGAGAGAAAACTGAAACACCTAATGTATTGTTAGGAGGCAGGTAGAGTTCACCATCAGGGTATAGAGAACAGTCACGCGTAAAGATCACCGAAATTTCGGCCCAATAGGAAAATCCCAGAGGAAAAGTGTCTGATGGATTAGAAATGTCTGCTGCTCAGGAGAGCATGGAAACCCTTATATCATTGATTTTCCACTGTGTCTGGGGTTCTGGGGCATGCTCTCTGGTTCTCCGTATGCCCTTGCTGTGTCTACTCTCACACAATCATGAGCAAGCCTTAACCTCTTTAAACCCAGGATGTACCTTCTTTCTAGTTCCAAAAGGGATCTTAGACAAAATGCTGCTGTTTTATTTTTTGAGTGGCAAATATAACTCTAAGTAAAACAGAATTGTCTTAAATATAGAAATAAATTCAAAACCAAGATCAGATCATTTTGTTTATTAAAAGAAAAACTCTGTTTTCATTTTAGATCTCAATTGCTGTCACAAAGACCTGATAGCAGTCATTACTCAGTGATTATCATGATGTCCCGCGCTATGTCTAGGTCAGATTTTAAAAATGACTCTTCATGCCAGTTCTTTATTCTGCTTTTTAAAAGAGACATCTCACTTTTGAGGGATAGTCTCAAAAAAAATAATTTCTCTCAAAAATCACTGCCATTGAGTCAGTCCTGACCCATAGTGACGTCCTGTGGGTTTCTGAGACTGTAACTGTTTATCGAAGTGGAGCTCCCCATCTTTCTCCTGTAGAGATGGTTTTGAACTGCCATTCATGAGCTCAAAGGCCAATGTTCAACTACTAACTATATCACCAGGCCTGCTTAGGCCTAACATTTTTTATCCCTGTGAACATTGCTGGGATAGAGTGATTTTGATGTCTGTGCTATGCTGGTAATTTCTATACAATATGTACTTGTTATACATGAGAAACCGAAGGCTAAATGGTCTGGATTTATTGACCCTGGCTAGTACTTTCCCATTATAATTCTGATTAAATTTCCCTGTGGTTTTTAATTTCTAGTTAACCCTTAGTAACTAGGATCAGATTTAAGATGAAGCAAATGGGTCCTCAATAAAATGAGAAATCACAGGGAAAAATTGGAGGAGGTCTTCTTTGTTGACCAAATTTAAAATTTTTCTTTTAGCATTTGGTGATTGGGGCAGTCATGTGCTTATGTTAATTTTATGATTGAAATGTAGGGGTGGAGTCTAGCCTTTTAATCTGGAGATAGTCATTGAGTAGCCAATGAGGCCTCTATGTAGGCATGGTTTTCTCCTGAGACTTCTGGGAAATCTCGTGATATTTCCCTCAAGATGATCAGAAGCTATCTTCCCCAGTTTTGGGGAGTTAGTCTCAGAGATGATGAATCACGGACAAGATGGCAGTGTCCGAGAAGCTGGAGGAGCCGGTGGAAAGACCACATGGTTTTGCCCTGATGGAGCCAGACCTCTGAAGCTGGGGCGGCCAGATGGAGACCTCTGCCAGCGATGAGTTGCTTCTGCTCTTGTTGGGCCCTGAGCCCTGGAAGCAAGGAACCATGTAGAGACCCCTGCCAGCACTGGGATTCTGCACCCACTGACTTTGTGAGTCAGAAGGAGACTTTAAAGACTGATTTCGGGCATATGGGTTAATATCGGACTTATGATTTTGAACTGTACTGGGTTCAATGTCCTGTTCCTCTTGTATATAAACCTTTTCTTTATATCTATATGCATGCCTATGAAATTTGTTCCTCTAGCTTACCCGGACTAACACAGTGATTTAAATTTTTACTGTCACTAAGTCAAAAACAAATATGTGTTCAATTTTAAATATGTGTAGAGAAATGAAATAGCTAAAGAAAAAATGAAAATACAACTTAAATAAGGTTTTTACTACTGAAACAAAACACAAAAACAATTATAAAGTCAGTTTTAGTTAGGCTATTATCATCTATTGTGACAGTTACATAATCGGTCAACTTGAGTGGGCCTGTCATTAAGGTTGCAGCTTGATGACCTCATGTGGAGGTGCTAAGGAGATACATAGCTCATTGGAGGCCAGACCCACTCTCTCTGCCTTCCCTTTCCAGCTGCAGAGACACTTTGAGAGCTGGAAGACACACATGGAGAATCATGCCAGTGCTGAGATGCCTCCACTGCCACTGGATTCACAAGGCCTTGTACCCACTGGCCTATAATCTTCCTGCATTTAGCATCATTGCATGTGCTTTGTTAGTCTAAAGAGGAATTTATGGACCAATATCGGACATATGGACTAAATTGGAATTATGGACTTGATCTGAACTGCTCTGGGATGTTTCCTCAATACACAATTACTCTTTTATATAAAGCTCTTTCTTTTACACATGAGTGTCTACAAATTTGTTTCTCTAGTTTACTTCAATGAACACACCTATACAACTGCTACGTGGAAAAAGGGAGGAAACTTATGAAATTCAGAGTGGGTTGAATGTCCCATATTCAGTGTGATGGTAAGTACAACTAGTGAAACCCCAAATAACGATGGTTAACTTATTTTTCACATTTTTAAATAAGAAGTTCATTAAGTATTGTTAAAGAGATTCTGGAGAAACTGAGTTTTAATCTGAATGATGACGGATAGATAAAATTATGCCCAAAAGGTCAAGTGGGGTCAGCATACATTCATTCTGTGTCTTACGTACTGTGTCAAGTGAAGGGAAGAGAAGCTGAATAAGGAAAATCCATCATCAAGAACTGGCTAATAATTTTGAAATTGGCACTGGGAACAAAATGAGTTTCCTGCAAAAGGAAACATACTGTGTATGTGGTTGGAGTTTTTCTGGCAAGGGGCGGAGACAGGCCTGTCAATCAAGTCACCACCTGATGGCTGCCACTTGATGTCATAAGTCTTTTGTAAAAGATCAAGGTGAACAGAGATGATCTCCCTTTCTCCTGCCTCGCTTCAGGTTCCTTGCTCCTGGGACTCTGTGTGCCTTGAGGAATGGCCCAAGTGGGCTGCTCAACCCTGAGAATAGCGGGCATTCTGTGGTGTTTCCATTGACATGGATCCTGGTAACTCTGCACACACTGGCCAGTGATCATCCTCCTTCCCGCTTTACTTTTCTATAGCTCAGTGGGTCCAAAGAGAGAATTACGAACTAGCATTGGACTTACCAGGCTTGATTTGGACTGGGCTGGGATGCCTTCTTGATACATAATTACTTGTGGATATCCAGAGCTTTCTGATACCTATATGAATGACACCAGATTGGTTTCTAGACAACCTGGCCTAATACATTATGGCCCTGATTGAGTGGAGTGCTAGAGAAACAAAGCAAAATGATGGAGGGTGGAGACTTGTTTGACCTTTACCTCATGATGATGTGGTGGAATCAAATTTTCTGTCTCCTTTTAGTAGCTAGATTAGATCAGATGTGCCCAAGTACTTTACTCAGTCGGTTTCTGGAAAGGTCATGGGAAGTGAAGGTTTTTAGTCTTCGAAGCTGTCTTGGGTTATTTCTACTTAAAATGGTAAAAATTAATATAAGGCTGCTCAATTGCAGCTCAGAGTGAAAATGCCTCTTGGACTTTTCTGAGGCCAAAAAATCATATTGTTTAGTCAAAATGGATAACAGAAAGCCTGCCCCTGATTTGATCCTGACAGGGAACTGAAGCAAGATTGCAGAGGATTGGAATTGTTTAGATCAGAAAGGGTGGAATCTGAGGAATTGTGTTTCGGATCTGTTTGTCCTAGAATTATATTGATTTCATCTATCTATTGTTATTAACATAACATGTGATAGAAATGCATATTGGAAATTATGATCTAAGTGAGTTTGTGAGCCCACTGCCTTCATCCATTACAATTGAATCTGTTGAAAGGGATTTTAGGAATTGCCTGAGGAAGTGGCTTTTGGTTTAATGCTAAGGAAGAAGGCTGAGAAAAGGCAGTCCCTGTCCAGTGGGTTGGGTGCCAGGAAATTTGTATTTGAAAAGACTTGCCACTAGGACTGTTGAGAGACTTTTCATTTTTTAAGAGAAAGAGACAAAGAGACAGAGAGCACTCTTTGGCATTATGAATCTTGAGCAGGAGGTTTGTGTCCCGACAGGAAGAAACTGATCCCATGATATAATTGTGGATCTAGTTCACAGGGACTGGGGAGAGAGGAGAGTGGACTGGCTGGTCTGCAACATACAGAGTAGTATGGAACCTGAGCCTCTGGCATGGGCTAGCCCAAGAAGGCTAGGATTGTTGAAAATGTGTGAAGTGGCCAGTAGCTTGAAAAGGTGTACTGAATGAGAGAACTTCCTTGCTTGCTACAAGGCTCCATTGACCTAGCTTGGAATGGTAAGGACTGAGTTGCCACAGAACTGAATTTAACACAATGATAAAGTTCCAAGTGCCATTACATGAAGGGTCTCCTTAATTTTTTCTGAAGTATCATTTAAAGAGGGTTGAAATGTTTTCTGGAGAAGGTAAGCTCGGCTTCTCATTTTGAAGGTAAAAGTATGGTAAGGTCGACAAGAAGATGGACTTATACTGAGAACGTAATGTAAAGGGAAGGCACTGGCCGTGGCAGTGGGCATAATACACAGGCCATAGAGTGTGCATCACAAAGAGTAGAAAGCATAGTTAAAGCAGGGTTAGGGCATGAAGTCCCTGGTTTGCCATCTAAGCAAATGAAAGTAAATTCCTAGGAGAGTTACATGATTAGATTTTCATTTGGGAAAAAAAAAATGTTAGTGGTGTAGTGAAAGTCAAATTTTCAAGAGAAAAACCTTAAGTTATGATCTCAAATGATGAATCATTTAATTTCAGTAGCATAGCTGGGAAAGATGCAATATATTTTATTTAAGAAAGCAAACAGTAAAATTAGCAGGTCTTGGTAATTGACTAGATGCTGCAGTAGAGGAATGAAAATAATATCATTAAAAATAATAGCTAATTTTCCTCAAATCTTCAGCATTAGATGAAGGAAGTTCATTTGTTGCTGTATTCACTTATTTACTTACTAACTCTTCATTTCTTTTCTCTTTTAAAATGTATGGGATGGTTTTTCTCAAAACTAGTGTGTCAGTCAGGGTTCTTTTAGAGAAATAAAATCAGGACACTAGTAATTCTTTTTATATATTTATATATAGAGAAAGGTATATAAGATAAGAAAGAAACAGTTAACTATAAAGCTCAGTGCAACTCACTTGTGTGAGACAGCTAGAAGACTGGCAGTCCTTCAAGTCTTGAGGGCCACTGAGTAGTCCTCTGTAGAGCAATCCAGGCTATCTGGTAATAGGCAGCAGACAGCAGAGCAGGTCGCTTACAGTCAGCCAGATGACAGACAGTGTCCAACTGTCTCCAGCTCCAGGAGCGTGGCAAAGTAGGGCTTGAAGGATCCTCAACTCACAGCAACACAGTCCACGATTAGGTGTCCCATGGGTAGTGTTGCTTGGAGGTCAAGGCACAGGACGAACAACGCAGCTCTCTGGTCCGAAGATCCAGAAAGAAGAGAGAGGGCGGGACTTGCCAAGCCCTTCCTATCTCTGCCCTTCAATTCATCCCGCGTGTTCATTGGCTGTGCCGTCACAATAGACCCACCAATCTTCTGTGGCCATATTGGCATAACAAACCTACCCATCACAACTAGTAAAGAACTATAACATAGCACAGTACAATATAGTAAAGGAGGTGATAAGTGAATTAATGAATACAACACATTTAAAAGTATGATACATTGATGCTAAAATACTATAAGGTCTTTCAGAAAAAGACCATCCCATAAAACCAAAAGCGAATTCCTTGCCATCAAATTCAGTTTTATATAAAATCTCATTTAATAAGTACAAGCATTATTATGTCATTGTGGCAATTGACATATGTACTGACAAATTATCATATGTCTATATTAGATATAATAGAAGAGAATTAAATGTTGGAAATACTTGAAATCAATGTTCATTTAGAGGTGAACTACATGTTCAAGTATCAAACTGGCTCACATTTTTTTCTTGACTCAAATTAAATGCACACAGTTCTATGAGATTTATCCTTGTCACCAATGTCCCATCAGGAATTTGAGAAGTTTCATCAATGTCAGCCAAGAGCCATTTGTAACATTGAATGAGTACAACTTTGAAGCTATATTTCATGTAATTCATTTTTTTTTTTGCTGAGTGAGAAATGTGCACAGGATAGATGGCAGAGCTTTATTATGGGATGAACAGGGTGACTGCAAAAGGAGTGGGAAAGAAATTCTCTATGGACATCCTAGAAGCCAATTGCCTGCAATGCAGCAAAGCCCTTTGCCACTAGGAGACAAAAGCAACAAGAAGGTAAACTTTTGGTGCTGCAGTCAGGAATGGGTAGACGCTGTTAATGCAATAGTGAGATGAGTCAAAGACAAAGAAAGAAAGGCATAGTCATGCCTGAGCTGATTATGTCTAGATCTGACTATGAAATTTATTACTTGTTCACTAAGATTATATTAAATTTGTTTTATAATTTAGTTTCTTTTAACCCCAGTTTCACAATTTTTCTCATGCTTTCCACAAACTTTGTTACTTGTAGGATATAAATTATTTCTTTAACTAGATGTTAGCTAAGAGTGAGGAATAATAACAACAATAACAATAGCTGGAAATGTAATTAGAGCATGATTCAAATTTACATCAGGATATTTGAGGTTGTCAGCTAATGAACCAAAGTGAAGTTTACAGCATTAATCATAATAAAAATGAACAATAGACATACATGGAAAAAGAATGAAAACATCTTTTTATGGCTTTTCTTTTTGGTTAGGATGGATGAAATATATATGAATGAATAAATACATAGCTGCTATTCAAACCCATCAAGTCAGTTTGGATTCATCATAAATCTTCATACAATATAACAATACATTGCCCCATCTCCATCCTCACGACCCTTGTTATGTTTAACCCTATTGTCTCCCTCTTTTTCCTGCTTTTTGTTTTTCTTATTCAGAATGATGTCTTTTTTTCATGGACTGGTCTTTCCTGACAACATGTCCCCCGAATATGAAATTTCATAAAAGAATTCTTGTACTTTTTCAAGGCAGATGTTTGTATTCTTCTAGCATCTCAGAGTACTTTTAATAATCTTTGCTAAACACCAGACTTTAAAATGACTACTTATTCTCTAGTGTTCCTTGCTCATTATTTAGCTTTTACATACACATTAAATGATTGAAAATACCTTGAGCTAAGCCACATGACCCCGATGTTCTTCAACAGTTTCCAGAAGCCTTTTGCATCAGATACGTCCACTGCAACATGTCATTTATTTCTTTTGACTGCTGTTTACATGGGCATAGATTATGACTTCAAGATCTTTATCCTTGACCTTTATAAGATATCTTCTAAAAATCTTATTATTTCCTTGTTGATGGAAGTAGCTTATAGGAAGTATCCAGTCCATACCAGAGAGTTATGCTAACAAAGTACTCTGAGGCCAGAAGATAAAGATCTACAAGCTGATATCAATCCAAAGAAGGCAGAATTAGTGACTGAGTTCAATAACCTATGTCAAAACAATGAGGCCTAATAAAAACGTTGGGCAGAAAGGCTTTCTGGGTTTCCTGATTGGTACTAAACATCAATGAAAGTGGGATGTGGCAGTCATGTACTTAGGTTAATTTTATGATTGAAATGTAGGGGTGGAGTCTAGCCTGTTAATCTGGAGATAGCCATTGAGTAGCCATGGAGGTTTCTATGTGGGCATGGCTTTCTCCTGAGACTTCTGGGAAATCTTGCGATATTTCCCTCATGAAGATGAGAAGCCATCTCCCCAGTTGTTGGGCGTTAAAGAGATGATTAATCATGGACAAAACAAGCTGGCAGCGTTCGAGAAGCTGGAGGAGCCGGCGGAGAGACCACACAGCTTTGCCCTAATGGAGCCCTGATGGAGCCAGACCTCTGAAGCTGGAGCGGCCAGATGGAGACCTCTGCCAGTGATGAGTTGCTTCTCCTGTTGATGGACTCTAAGCCCTGGAGGCGAGGTGCCCTGCCAGCACGGGATTCTGCACCCACTGACCTGCGACTTCGTAAGTCAGAAGACTTTATAGACTGATTTCGGGCATATGGGTTAATATCGGACTTATGACTTTCGACTGGACTGGCCTGGGATGCTTTCTCTATGTCCCATTCCTTTTGTATATAAATCCTTTCCTTATATCCATTTGCATACTTATGAAATTTGTTCCTCTAGTCTACCCGGACTAACACGTGGGAGGTTAGTATATTTGGGTGAGGGTAGAGTGGAGGATATGGAAGTTGTGTATTGGAAATTATTCCAGAACTTTCATTAAGTGTTTTTAAATTTGAATTATTTTTACTGTCATAAAACTCTAATCATAAGTTTGCATATAGCACTTTCCTGAGTTCTACTAGTGGTTCTGCAGGAATAGTGATGTAATCAATTCAGAAGTGGGGTTTCTTGGGTATTGTGGGAACTCCAAACTTGCAGATGGCACCTGAGGTCTAAGGTCAACTTGGCAGAAAGAGATACTGTGCCCTCTAACTTGTCCTATCTTACCTACCTTTGAGTGCTCAGGGTTAGAGAAAGTACATGAATCGCTACCATCAGAGCACATATAGAACAGATGGTAAAAGACTGATAATAAAGGTATTTGGACTGGCCAACACATTCAGTGTCATAGAAGTAGGGATACAATTTTTCAAATGAAGTACTTTTTATTGATTAGTGAAGTGTTTAGTGTGTTAACTTTTGTGCCTTGATCATTCCATCCACCTTCACCAGTTTCCATCTTATCTATTCCAATTCATAAAGACTGCCCATAAGTCTGAGTAAAACGGTGCTCCACAGAATTTTAAATGGTTGAGTTTTTGGAAGTGGATAGGCCTTCCTTTTTAAGAACTTCTGTGTAGACTTAAACCTCCAACCTTTGGGCTAGCTTTTGAGAATGTAAATGATTTCAATATCAAGTGATTACAAATGTTACAGTCTAGCCCACTGCCCCCAATTCTGATACTTAGAGATCTTATATAAGGTCTTGAAACAGTAGGTGTTTATGGAAGAAGGTAGCTTCATATTTCTGACAAGGAGCAGTTGGTAAGTTTGATCCAGGAATTTTTGGGTTAGCATGTCTATCCAAGATTGCCACCAAGATTCCTTCATAACTGTCTGTTATTATTATTATTATTATTACATGTGGAATAAAGGATTTAAATGAATTATATTTCTATACCATAGCTGTCTGCTATGATTATTATTATTATTTCATGTGAAATAAAGAATTTAAATGAATTATATTTCTACCCAATTCAACATAAAGTTCAACAATATTCTAGAGAGTCGAATTTCATCTTGTGCTATTTTCTGATAGTAAAATTGTCAAATTGTTCATGAATGACATTGCATATTTTGATAAGTAGCCTAGATAAGATTATAATCTAGTGGTTTAAGTATAGCCATCAGTAATCACTTTACTTGTAAGACTATGAGCTTCCAGATGGATAGAAAGGGACTTTATTGATTTTCTTTGTTTGATAGAAATTTGACTATCTGTAAATTGTTGATAAAAATGAATTATAGTTATGATATGCATTTCAGCCAAAGAATGATACATTTTAGTTTCATATAATACATCACAAAATATTGTTAAGACAAGTCTTACATCTTTCCCCCCCCACGATCAAAAAATCCTTGGCAGAGATACAATGTGCTTTTTTATTTTGAATTTTATCTTAGGTATACAAACTAATACTACTACTACTACTGATACAGTTATAGAACACTTTAATAAAATAAAATTTTAAAAAGGACCAATTACGCTAGCCATTAATATCGTGTCTTTGTCTGCTCATTTTCTTTACCCCTAAAAGTAAATTATCTATTTTAGAGCCTGCAGCTATATAACCAAAGGGATTCATTACAATATGATCATTATGGGAATTTGGACAGGCCCATAAGTCCAGATTCTGAAAGGTATCATAACAGGAAAGTGATTTTAGGAGAAAAAAATATTTTTTGTTCACTGTGCCTAGCTTATATTTCTGGGACAGGCATTCAAAATTGTCATTAAGGAATGTATACTTTTATCAGTGGTAGTCATTTTAAAAAGAGAGCAAGAAAGCAATTCATCTGTCACCTAGTCACCCTGCTAATGAACAAAGAAATTTCTTTTAATAAGTGATATTATTAGAAATTTTTAATTATAATTCTTAGTCTGCTCTTATGATTTTCAATGGAAGAAGCTAAGTATTTCAATGTTTTAAACATATTAGAAATAGATGTGCAATCATCACCACAATCAACTTCAGAACATTTTCTTCATTCTTGTATTCATTATTATTAGTTCCCCAATTACCCCACCCCTACAAACCTCCATAGCCGTAATTCTAAGAAACTATTAATCCAGTTATTGTCTCTACAGATTTACGTATCCTGAATTTTTTTTTTTTTTGGTTCTTTTTGGGCGTCACTGCCCTCTGGTGGTGGGAGTAGGAGGCCCAGCCTTTGCTCCTGTGGAGCCACTGCTGGAATTGAACCTCCATCCCAGTAGGCCACAGTCTCCCACACAACCACTATGCCACTGGATCTCAGCCATATCCTGGATTTTATATAAAGAAAGACATACCTCTACTCCTTCATAAGCCACCACCACCAATTGCAAAATATAACACAGAAAAATCTCTACCTCCAAGAGAAAGAGAAAATAACCAAAATTAGAACAAATTTTAAATGTGTCAAAAGAAAGAACCATTAAGAAGGTTTTACATTTTAGCCTAGCTACACCAACTTTAATTCATGCACTCCATCTGATGGCAAGGCGATTCACAGCTCTGGTCAATGGTCAGAGGGAATTGTCAGAGACATCATTCTTGAGAAGAGACTGCCAACAAATTTGGGGCTTTCTTTGTCATCCTAAGGACTAATTTTTGAAAAGCAATTAAATTCAGAACTTTTCTCTATCACTTACTTTTAAAATAATCTTTGAACATTGCATTCATTTTTTTTCTATTGATAATATATTCTGTTATTTTAGCTTTTATAATCACAAAGTTCCAAAATTCTATC
The DNA here is from genome assembly GCA_004026705.1 of Nesogale talazaci. Classification (NCBI taxonomy): domain Eukaryota; kingdom Metazoa; phylum Chordata; class Mammalia; order Afrosoricida; family Tenrecidae; genus Nesogale; species Nesogale talazaci. The sequence goes on from PVJH01002273.1 coordinate 125,177, forward strand.
ATTGTGATACGAAGAAAACTTTAGACTGTGGCCCACTGGGATGGAGATTTGATTCCAGCTCCACGGAGCAAAGGCTGGGCCTCCTACTCCCACCACCTGAGGGCAGTGATGCCCACCCCTGCACCCCCCCCCCCCAAAAAAAAAAAAAAAAAAAGAAGAAAACTTTGTTCAGAAAAAATGCTGGTACTTTTATTTGTTTTTAGTGTTAGTAGTAACATATGTAAAATTGTAAAGTGGAGCTTTTAGATGCTGACTGTATGAAAATTTTAGAAACCAACTGATTTTATTTGTTGCAAGACAAAGTTTCACCCAGTTTTGGATTTTATATTCAAAATATATTAAAATAAATAAGCAAGGCAAATATAACCAGTTTCCATCAAAAGGAAATTGGACTCATGGCCACCCGTTTTGAGTCAGAGAAGACTTGGATTTCCAGTGCTGGGTCTTTCTGAAGCAAAGCACCAGGCCTTTGTGCAGAGGTGCCTCCTTATTGATGAGAACTTTCAGACAGTAGCCACCCATGTAAATTGCTCACACCTCTTAAAGACAAATCAAAATAACATGAAAATATCTACAGCTATCGAGTCAATTTAGACTCATGGGGACCGTGTAGATGCAGTAGAACTGCTGCTAAGGGTGTCCTCGACTATAAATTTTATGGGGATAGCTATCAATTTCCTTTTCAAGAAAAGAGAAAATAAACCTTACTTTGGAATATATATTAACTAAAAATGGTCAATTGACTTAGTAAATGTCCATATAATAACTAACTCAAGACTAAAGTCAATATTAGTATTCTTGAGTTTAAGAGTGTTTAATGTACTACTCTAGCTACACAATCAAAAATCATGAAAATCAGGAGAAGTAGTCTTCCCCCCCCCGCCCCCACTGATTAAATGATCTATGGTTTGTACATCAATTGGGCCCAATACTCACCCACTGCCATCAATAGTGCCGACTCATATTGCATCCTTCCTTATAAGACAGAGTAGAACTGACAACGGAGAGCTTCTGAGACTGTCTCTTTTTAGGGTTTTGGAAAGCTCTGTCTTTCTCCCTTGGAGCTGGCTGCTGGTTTGAACTACTGACCTTTTCCGTTAGCAGCCCCACTGCATAACCACTACACTGCCAGCGTTCCCAACAGACACTGGCAGCTCCTTACAACTGTTAAGTCCCATACTCAGCATGCACTTAGCGTAACTTCTCATTCTGACATCCTACCACCTCAAAAGCACCACCCCCCAACCCCAACTCCCACCCCTTGCTAGTTCCCACCTCATGAAGTTTTTCTAATCCACACTTAGGAGTAACAGGGTAATACTTAGTACTTTCTGCTTCCGTTATGTGGAAAGGTGCTATACACATCTCCATGCTCAAGAGGCCTGACTGTAAGGAAGCTCTAGAAATTCAGGGTGCAACAAATGATTATGGTTGTAATAGGATTGCTTTTATGCACCGTGTCTCCTGACATGCAATTGTTTTCCTCCTTCTGTGGCTCTTTTATTAGTTTGGAAAATGATTTGAAAGAATTATATATTATGTGACCAAAGCAAGATTCCTTGACAATCATTTTGGTCCTGAGCAAGTCGCTGCCCTCAGGCTGATGTTGGCTGTCGGTGACAAGAAAAGAGTCACTGTTTGGGACCTGGCACTCTTGCTTTGTTGGTCTTGCGTTTTCCTTTATTTTTCCCCACTTTTGGTCTAGATGTGTACTGCTTGTCATTTTTTTTAGCTATTGACATTTTTTGCTAAGTTTTACTTTGTAAAACTAAGAAAGGAGTCTATCAAAGAGGGATATCAACTCGAGAATCACAGCTAAGGTTGTAGGAGACCGAGCGAGCACACCCAATTTACTGAAATCTCAAATCCTAAGGGGATAAAGCTGACAATTTGAAGTTTCTTCAGAAAAGCTCTTTCAATAGGTTTAATCATATCAACACAAGTTTCACAATGTTGATAGGGAAAAAACAGGTCAAGTCCACTCTACATGGATATCTTTCTGAACATCATAGTTTGTGATGTTTTTTTCTTAACCCATGCCTCTGGAGTCTAACAGGGGAGGTTCAGTTCTTCATCCCCCCCCCCCCACCCCCGACCCGCCGTACTCTCCTATAGCAATAGGAGTACTTTGCTTCCATGTTACATTGAATAAAAGGCTACAGGAAAATTCAGATATTTCACTGGGTCCAATGATCACCTATAGACATTCTAATATGCATTTAGAGAGGGAGGGAATTTGACTGACCCTTCTAATTAGCACCTTTTGTTTCAGATTCTCCTCCAGACTGTGTGACACAGTATTTTGTGCTGCTTAATGGCAGTTCAGGCAAACGTAGACCATAATTCTATTTTTGAGATCAAGTAACTAAAGTCTAGAGAAATAAATAACTCATCCAAGTGTGCACAGCTGGTATGTAAAAATATTACAATAAGTCGATTCCAACCAATGGCAATTTTGTATAACTTAGTGAAACTGTTCCGTGCAACTTGCTAGGGTTTTGTTTTGTCTGTTTTATAAAGGGATAGTACCATATCTTCCTCTGGGGGCAGTCGGCGGGTTTTAGTCACGGATCTTTAGCTGTGAAGAGTAGCTTGTGGAGCATCAAAGCTTTCAGTGAGTACCTAACACTCTTCAATGTGAGCCCCTTTCAAGTGGTTTCTGAATCGAGAAGGACTGTATTAACTTTAGAATCCTACTATTTCCTGAATGTGAGATCTTTAGAAAACGCCTTAACTTCTCTGTATCTCAATGGCCTCATCTGTCAAATGGTGACACGCAAATTGGTAATACCTAAGCCATAAGATTGTTATAAGGATTTGCAATATATGTAAATATATTATGTGCAAATTTAAAATGTTTAGTATTGCATTTTAGTTATTATTGTTATTGCTTCTCTTAAACTCTTTAATTTCTAAAACTTCTCTATGGACTTTCTGCCCAACATGCTTACATTTGCAAACATTTATTTATACTACCCTTTCAAATTCTTCAGTAATATGTTCCCATTTTGTTTCATCTACTAACTTTTTCTATCTTTTCAGTTCCGATATAATAGCTTACCTTTTCTGTGATATCAACTCAAATACCAGGAGAAATCAAAAAGTTCAGGAAAAGATTCCATTGTATTTCAATTTTATTTTCCCATGAATATTTTGAAGCCTCCTGTATTTTTTTCACTCAAAGCAATGGCCCCCTGAATATCTTATCTCATTTGCTTGAGATTTTTACATGACCTATGAGAAAAATGTGAACTGATTGCACTAAAGTCAGGAAAGGGGGGAAAGAAATATGTCTTGGACATTAATATCTCTGTCTCCTCCCACTTCTCAGAAAACAAGCAGTTTTTTAAGCAAAATAATAAAACCTTCCATTATTAAATCCAGGAGCCTCCAAGCTACTGTATTCCTGACTATGAGGTAGGGATAACTGTGAATAAGAATAAGAAGAGCAATATTCAATATTATCTTTTAAATCTGGACTGAAATTGATTTTGAAAGTTTTGGACATATCACGATGACCCTATTATTAGATGGGATAAGAAATGCCTAGCTCACTGCAATTTGAATATTACTTAGAAAATGCTCCCCCCTCTCAACACCTCATTTATGCTTTCAACTGAGGTAAAAGCATATTATTAAAGAAATTCATTTCTCTGGTTTATCACAGAGCTTAATCATTGTGTCTGCTTAAGGAGGGAGCAAATAAAATTTAGTTTTGTTTTTCTTTAAAAATTTTATTAGGAGATCTTATGGGAATTATTATAATCCACAGTTACATTAGATCAAGCATAATTGTGCAATTGTCATCATTATCATTTTCAATACAGTTTCTTTCTTCTTGAGTTCTTTGATATCAGCTTGGATATATTATTATTATTGCCACATCTTGCAGCAAGAAGTCTTATTAAAAGAAAAAAATTAATTCACAAACTGGGAAAGACAGGGTCCAGAAATCCTCAACACAGTACCTCACCAAGTAAAAAGTACAAAAGGTATTTTATATAGTTAAATAAATAAGCAAACGCATATAATCTTAGTGACTTAAAACCCTACAAGTTTAGATGGCAAGCAAATCTAGCAACTAATTTTCTGCTACATACACATTATTTATGCTGCACATATATGAACTCAAGGCTGTGTGGATAAACATGCCCCAGAAAATATTTTCCCCACATTTATTTTGCCTCTATTGTTTGTTGCGAGTAGTGAAACGCTCATTTCTAAAATTTACTTGCATAGTTGAGCACAATGAAAAGCTACAGACTAGATAGTTTGCAGAATTATGCTAGAAATCAAAAGAGCATCTGACTTTAGATATGAGCATAGAGTTTCCTAATACTTGGGTGCTTTGATGATTGATTTTAAGAGTTCTAATTTAGTTGGAAATTCTTGTGATGAAGAATCTCTGTATGAGATTCTTTGATCAGAATTCTTTCTTCACTTTGCTATGTTTAGCGTCTCACATTCAAGGTGAGCAGGTCTCACGTTGCTCAAAAATGGAATAACTTATTGTGACCAGTCACTTAATCTGGTGTCAGTTAGAGAATGAAGAGTGGAGGGGTGGAGTCTAGCCTGTCCATCTGGAGAGAGCCAACAATAGCTCCGTGTGGGCGTGGCCTTCTCCTGAGAACTCGGGGAAATGGGGTCCTTGCTTCCTGGAGGCCAAGACACTGTCTCTCTCGCTTCACTTCCTTGGAGACTTCCTACTGACAACGCTCACTTGGACACTCTCTGCTGTCAAGGCTGACTCCCTGTGAGTCATCCCTGAGGAGAAGCCACCTGAAACTACCCTAGTCACATACACATGTGTGCAACCAGACCTCAGAAGCTGGAGAAGCCACAGAGAGACCTCTGCCAGGGCTGAGATGCTTCTACCACCACTGACTTTGCACCCCTGCTGTGTGATTTTCCTGCATTCAGCAGCATTTTGTATGTTTCGTGAGTCTGGAGTGGACTTTATAGATTCCTTTCAGACATATGGGCTAATATCAGACTAATGACCTTGGAGTAAACTGAGTTGGGATGTTTTCTTAATGTACAGTTGTGTTTGTATGTAAAACTCTTTCTTATATACACACGTGTGCTTATGAATCTGTTTCTCTGATCTATCTGAACTGACACACTTATCTTCTATAAAGTAAGTTCATGTTAATTTTAAATATTAGCCTATCTCTTGAAACTTTAAGACAGTCTATGCTAGATATTCAGAGTATCTAGGCCTCATCTTTGCCTTAGAGAAACGTGGAAGCAAAGCCAAACTAAGAGGACCAACCTGGTATAAAGGCAAGGCTATAGCCATGGATGGAAGTGCGATTCCTATGGGCCTCCCTAAGACGGATGGCGGCTGCAGCAGTGGGCTCGAGCAGAATGTTGTGAAGATGGTGCAGGACTAACCTGAATTTTGTTCCATTGTACTTAGTGTCACCATGTAAAAAGCAACGTGACAGCACCACAGAACGGGTACATAACTTTACCTCCTGTGCTCTTTAGAAATTAGAATGGTGACACTTCACTTCATCCTCTTTCGACATGTTTTCAGGAGTGTCCAAACCCTGAAGAACGACACCCTGCTTGGGATAAAGCTGAGGGTCGATGAAGACGAGGACGACATTCTATGAGATGAATTGCCCCATTGGTGGCAACAATGGAAGGCGGCATGATGATATTTGTGAGGATGGTGCAGGCCCGGGAGGGGGCCCTTTGTTGAACGCAGCATCCCTGTGCGTCTTAGGTGACATGACGGCACCTAACAATGCCAATAGCCACTACCTGGCTGGTTGCTTAAGCATAGCATTTGCAGCTTCATTAAATGCACTATACATATATTCAATTGATACGAAGTTGAAAAATAAAGTTACCTAAAGTAATAAAATTAAACTTATTTGTACAATAGTTTAAAGCCATGATCTTATTCCATTTGGTAATGGGTCTATAAAGGGAAGAATCAGGTCTGGGAGTGATGGAGCAAAGTCAGGTTATTTAACTAGTTATTGATAACTAGTTCAATTTTTCCATGAAGTGTTAACAACAGCACATATTCATTCCCCTTTGTTGGGCCTAAAAGAAATCACACACACACACACACACACACACATGTGCACACAGTTTCCCCTAGGAGTTTGAGAGAAGAATGTAAAAATCTTTCTTCAGTTTTCAGTCCATCTACAATAACATCTTGCAATAGCATTTTAATCATTATTTCAGGAGTTGCAGAAAGATCTTCCTTAGGTTATTGCATCATATACAGCTCTTAGAGTTCTGGAATGACAAAACCATTCAGGGACTTGTGGTGAAGAATTTATACTCTGAGTTCTGTGTGTTTGGTGTATTTTATACCTTTTGTCTTTCCAGGACTTTTAGATTATTGATAAAATAGACACTTTCATTGTTGATGTAGATATTTAAAGTTTCTGCAAGTATGAATAGTGTGAATTGATCACCCTATCATGTGGCATTCATTTAAGAATGACAATACCCAAGAAAAAATTATATTACTTACCTTGGGCATTTTAATGGTAGAGTAACCTGATCCTACACATGGAAATGCATATCCATACGGAGCACAAATCATGTCATTTATAATTTAATCTTGTGGGATTGATTATTATTTCAGCCAAGATTTTGTATAATAATTATCACACATAGGAAATCATTCAATCTCTCAAGGATCTAAAATCCAGTACCAAGAAGGAATGAATGATTCCTCGTGCCTTCAAATAATTCCTTTGCCATGTTTGTTAAAATTCCAAAATATTTAGGGTCTTCTTTGGTTAAGGGAGATAGCTAGTTTGGCAAAACACAAATGCTGATGCATCTCTCTCTCTCACCAACAAAATCCTCAAATATTCCCTGCAGCTCTAGGCTCTTATCGCTGGGTGAGACCTGATTCCTCAGGCTAGGCTAACAATCCAGGGAGATGCCATGATCTAATCTATCTGATTCACTTAAAGTTAAATAACTGAAAGGAAGCATGTAATGTAAAACAGTAGTCTACTGGATCTGACTTTCTTAATGTTCAAGCCAGGGGAAGGGTGACAGGTCCAGTAATTTTTTAAATTACTGGCTTTGTCTACTGATTGAGGAAATCTAATGAAAGCCTTCTTCTTGAAAAATGCACTGAGTGATTTTTTCAATATAGATTTTATTGGGGGCTCTTACAACATTTAATACATCGGTCATATTAAGCATATTTGTACACATGTTGCCACATCAATCTACATTATCTACTTGAACCCCTCCAGCATAAGCTCCTCTTCCCCTCTTTCCTCTAGTTTTTTATTTTTGTAATTCCAACTCCCCATAATCCCCCTTCCCCTATCTCCTCCCCCATGAACTTCCAATAACTTACAGATAGCTATTACCTCTTCATATCTCACACTGTCTCATGTGTCACTTCACTCACCCCAGAAAGGAGGTCACATGTAGATCTGAGAAATTTTTTTCTTGCTTTCAACTCCACTATCCCTCCACCCTCCCAGTGTCACCATTCCCCATAGTTTCAAGGGATTATCTACCCTAAATTTCCATGTTTTCGACTCCAATGTGCATTCCCTGGTCTAGCCAAATCTGTCTTGCAGAATTGGGATAATGATAGTCGGTGGGAGGGAGCATTTGAGAACATTTCATTGCTACTACACTGTACCTAGACTGGCTCATCTCCTTGCTACAAGCCCTCTGTAAGAGGATGTCTCTTCACTTATTGATGGGCTTTGAGTCCCCAATCTGAACTCCTCCTCACTTATAATGATATATTTTTTAGGTCTTTGATGCTTGATACCGGATCCCTTTGACACCTTATGGTCATACAGACTGTTGTGCTTCTTCCACATGGGCTTGCTTCTTAGCTAGATGGCCACTTATTCACCTTCATGTCTTTAAAACCACAGACACACGTCTTTTGATAGCCGGGAACCATCAGTTTTCTTCACCACATTTGCTAATGCACATATTTGCCATCAGCGATCATATCAGGAAAGTGGGCATATAATGTTTTGATTATTAGTTCTTGAAACTTGATAATTGATCCCTTTGGTATTTCTTGGTCCCATAAGCTGATGTTAATAAAAGTAATGAGAAAAAAGTTTTAAAAAATGTTTTCTAATGGAATTTTAGGAAGATGGAGCTGAGATTAGGTCACCTTGAAGAAACCTCCCTTGAATGACATTTATATTGGGGTGAGTTTGAGAGGCCAGTTTGAGAGAAAGGAACATAGGCCCTAGACAAACAGTGCCCAGGAGATCTTTTGTGGGTCTCCCCACAGACATCACAACTGTGCTCTCCAGGACACACACCTCCCTTGATTTACTGCACCAGAGACCCATATACCTTACTATTGGAGTACCTGTCCTTTGCCTTACTGCCTCGCCCTATCACCTGAGACCCAGGTGACATGTTTGTTGGCACCCCTGCACAGTGCTCACTGCACTGCCTTCCACACACTTCATCCCACCCAGCTACACACATGCCATAGTTTCCTGTGTAGTCTCTCTTGCCCAGGTGACCAGAGCACAGTCTACCTGGACCTACTCTCTCCTCCTCCCACCTGAGAGCCACACTACAGTGTTTTCCTGCCGTCCCTGTGCCCACAACCCCATCCATTTCCTTTCTCCTCCAGCACCATATGTGTTGTGCCCAGTTTATTCTTGCCCAGGTGTGATGCACTGTTCCACCTTGTACTACCCTGCTCCCACCTGCTCCAGCAACACACACGCCAAGGTTCCCTATGTATTCTCTCTAGTCCAGGTGAGCAGAGTGCAGCCTCCCTTCCCCTAATCTCTTCCTCTTCCACTTGAGAGCCACATGCTGTGTTCACCTGCATGCACTGATCACTCCACCTCAGCGACCTGAGTCCTAAGCCTCCTTCCTCCAGGACTAGCCCAAGCAACCAGAGTATAGGTGTCCCTTATCATACACTTTCCCCTCCTGAGACCCACGCATCATGAATACCTGTGTCTCTTGCACTCACCCCCTTGGTGGCCCACAAACCATACCTTTGCCCTCAGGTAACCTGGGAGCAGCACTTCCTTGGAGTCCTTAGCTTCGGACAACCTGCCCTTCTAGAGCATCACAAAAATGTTCACTTGGGCTTCCTGAAGTCTTGGACACTGGGATCCCCTGCAGTCCCCAAATCTGAATCCTGATTGGGGTGATCTCCTGACCAAGGGCCTCCATCCTCCCCCAATAGCAAGGGAAGTGGTAGCCCCTCCAGATAGACAGCCCCAAGGATCCCAGCAGAGAGCAAGAGGCTGAGACGAGACAGAAATGCAGCTCAAACTCGTGGTGTATCTGGCTCCACTTTGTAGGCAGGTTCATTCTAATTATCTTCTGAGAAAGATAGCACAGGTCTCCTTTTCTGACTAGAGGAATTGGAACTTGGCAGACAGGGTTACTCTGCAGTCTTCCTTGCCCTGCCTAGAAAGTCCTCCTCCCTGGGATGGCCACTACCATAGTCTTCTCTACCTTGCACTGTATGTTAGGAGGGGAAAGTTCTGAGCTGTTCAGTAACCTACTACAAAGCGATCATCTGTTAGAACATTGATAATTGAAGGGCCACACACTTCCTATATAAAGCACTGGGTCAACAATAAAACTCTTATAGATTTAATATACTTACAAGTTCCTGAAAAAGCTGCTCATGCTTGCTCCCCACGCTTCCACTGGTGCAAAGCCCCACATCTGCTCCCTAACAGCTGGTCCTCCCTGTGCCACCATATGCCCATGTGTACTGCATGCCCATCCCACGACCTAGGTGCTACACACCTACAGCCTGCCCTCAAGTGTTTATCCCGGTGCTGGGAGGAGGCCCCAAATAGACTGCTCCTTTAGGGCACCATAAAAGTATGCTAATGAACTTTTGGAGATTCTAGATTCTGGAGACTGCTGTGGCCAGCAGATCCTTCTTAACCCCTCTTGGGACAATGCCATTGTCAAGTTCTTGCATAAAACCCTAATAGAAGGATGCAAATAGGCCCTCCAGGTAGATAATCCCAGCTGCCTGGAGAGACACCCAGCCCAAGTGAGTCAGTAGATGCAACTCAAAAACACAACATAACTGGCTTAATGTAGTTCTTAGACTTATTAGCCTCTGAAATAGAAAACACAGGGCTTGCCACCTGCATCCCACAGGCAAAGTATCACATCCAGCTGCACCAAAATTCCACGCATATTATAATCCATAGCATCTTTCACTATAAGAAATTATGGGGCACAAATCACAATGTCTGAAGAAGACCTGAACATACTGGCATACATAGAAGAAGAAAACTTTGGTATGCCATAGAAGAAAATATTCAGAATACTTCTTAGAGTCATTCACGATATAAGGGAAGTAATAGACAAGAAGGATTAAAAAGTAGAGAGGATAGAATCCACAGACCTAAGGGAAATACAAGAGTTAAGGAAAGATGCAGCAGAATCAAAGAAAATGGTAAGAGAACTCAAAAATAGCAGAGAAGCAGAGAACTGTATCAGCAACCTCAAAAGTGACTATGCAGAATTTTTTAAAAAGTGAAAGACAACAAGATAATAAAACAAGCTGACAAGAACATGAGAATAATGAGTAGTGCTTTGAAAAGAAACAATTAAAAAAATTGGGATACCAGAGACAGATGTGGCAAAGAAATCAATAGCCAAACTAGCAAGGAAATTCCTGGAAGAAATTTCCCCAATATAATAAAAGAGGATCCAAAATCATGCAGGAAGCAGAAAGGATATGAAATGTAGACTGAATCTCAGTCAGAACACACCAAAGCATATAATAGCAAAATTATCCAAGTCTGAGGAAAAGGAGAAAATCATAAGGGCAGCTAGTGAAATGAATGCAGTCATCGATAAGGGTAATTAGTTAAGAATATGTTCAGACTAATCAGCAGAAACAATGAAGAAGAGGAGAGACTGGTGTAGTATCTTTAGAGAATTGAAGGAGACCAATTCCTGCCCAATAATCATTTATCCTGCCCAACTCTCCATCAAAATAGAAGTTAAGCTTGGTGTTTTCTTGGATTAGGAACACTTTAGAGAATACATTTATAAAAAAACAATTAAAAAACTCCAACACTGCAAAGTACATTTTTCAACTCACTTTGGACAGAGAATCAACGTTGACAGAGCACAAGCATGAGACCATCACCGAGTGTGACATTATCTGGAAGTCATGGCATTGAAAGCAATGCCCAGGATTACTTTGACCCAATGGAGGAAAGAAAGCAAAAATGAATCCTCCACACATGCACAACACACAGCTGAGGAGGGAGTTAAAAAAATACAAAGTTTTCAAACACTTGGAATACATGAAAAAATACCTGGAAAAAACAAACCCTCCCCAAATTATCTCATATGGATTTCAAAAACCTGAATAAATCCACAGTAAAAGAAGAAATAAATAAGATTATTAAGGAATTCCCAACTAAAAAAATAGTTATGACCCAGATAGCTTCACAGGAGAATTCACACCAAGCATTCAGCGAAAAGCTGACACCAATTCTATACCAATTCTTCAGAACATAAAAAATGATGATAAACGCCCAAACACATTCTAGGAAAACAGTATAACACTGATATCATCGTTGGAGAAGGATCCCACAGGAATAGTACAGATTGATATCACTAATGAATTTTAGCCAATGGATTACAAAAGTATATCAAAAAAAGATCCATCATGACACATACGGTGGATACAGGGATGACCCAACATTTGAAAAATCATCAACACTCCCCATCCACGTAACAAGAAAATGAACAATATACATGATTACAACCATATCAATAGACACACAGAAAGCATTCAACAATATTTAACACCTATTTTTAACTAAAACACTCAAGAAGATAGGATTAGAAGGAATTTTCTCAATATAATAAGAGCTATATATGAAAAACCAACACTCAGTGTTACAATTAATAGAGAAAAGACCAAAGCATTCCCACTGAATAAGAGGACTTGACAAGGATGCCCTGTGCCCCCACTTATACTCAAAATTGATTTGGAGGTCCTAGCTAATAATATAAGTCAATGGAAGGAGATCAATTTATACACTTGGAGGAAAAATAAGTGAAATTATCACTATTTGGAGATATGATTTTATGTAATGATAAGCCCAAAGGTTCTATAATAGGATGACTGAAAGTGATAGAGGAAAATGGTAGATTGGCAGGATATAAGATCAACAATCAGATGTGAATTGGATTTTTATATACCACTTAAGAGATTAGAGAAAAAGAAGCGAAGAAGGTAGTATACATACCTACCCCTCAGCCCCCAAAAGTATCTGTTTGAGGAAAATCAGAGCATTTTATTACAAAAAACCAAAGTGACTTTCATACATGGAAGACTATATCAGTTTCATGGATCATAAGACTCAGTATTGTAAAGATGTCAATCCTACTCAAGGCACTATATAAATTCAATGCAGTCCCAATGCAAATTCCAGCATCATTTTTCAAGGACATGGAAAAAATCACTGCCAAATTCATATGGAAATGGATGAAGCCCAGAATTGGTAAAGAAATTCTCAAGAAAAAGAACAAAGTGTGTGGACGTGCAATACCTGACTTCAAAACTTATTATACAGCCATAGTTGCCAAAACAGCATGGAAATGGTACAATGACTGATGTATAAAAACAGAAAATCCAGAAATAAAAACAGTAGCATATAAACAACTGTTGTTTGAGAAAGGTAAAAAAAAATAGCAGATGAGATGCATATGCCCCTTTCAACAAATGGTGCTAGAAAAATGGAATGTCAGTCTGCAGAAAAGTGAGATAAGACCCTTACTTCACTGCATACACAGAGTACTAGTTTTGAGGCCCTAAGTTGATCTGCTACCTTAATACTAAACTTATAAATTTATGCACATAGATGTATTTCCCTGTCATCATATATAAATGATGAACATGCCTCTATAAATTTTGCCTCCTTGTTCTTTCCTCTGTTTCATTTTACTTTCCTCTTGTCCCTCTATTATGCTTAGCCTTCGTTTGGGTTTCAGTAATTTCTCAGTTACATTGCCCTTGATCAAGACCTACCAGGCCTCTTACACCCTCTTCACTCCCAATTTTGAATCACTTATTGTTCTCTTGCCCCTGGGTTTGTTAGCACCAATTCCTTTCCCCAATCCACTGTCTCCCATGTCCCTCTGGAACTGTCAGTCCCATTGTTTTCTCCTCCAGATTGTTTATCCTACCTTCTGTATATAGATAGACCTGCAGAGATAGTAATATGTACATAAACAAGACAGAGCAAAGGAAAGAAACAAAAGAAAACAAAGCATCAACTAAAAAAAGTGACAAATAAAGAAAAGCCTGCAAATAGTTCAAGGTTTGTATGCTTAGTTTTAGGAGTGCTTTCAGGAAGACCAGATATTCTAGCAAGAACCAGACTAAATCCAATGATTCATATGTGATTCAGATAGCGCTTGTGCTATAAGCAACTCCTCCTCCTGCCCCCACATGCCTTTAAGACTTACTGAGGTGCATGGGAAGAAAAAAGGAAAGCAATGTGGGGGTCAGTTCACTAACCAGTCCAAGGGGGAGGGTATTCTTTATATCTCTACAGGAAAGGGAGAGTGAGAGTAGACTTCCTTCTGGGTGTCAGGAACTATGGCAATGTTCCTGAGTGGAGCAGCTCATTCTCAAATATGGCTACAGGACTGGCCTCACCTTTTGGACAATAATGAAGTTTTTTTTGTCATGGACCCTCTTAGACAAGTGGCTATCTGCATGTTGTTGTTGTTTCAGTTTTATTTATTTATTTTATTATTATTTTGTTTCACTCATTTTGGTATATATATATGTACAAGAAGTTCAAAATAGGCAGCATTATGGACAGTGGGCAGACCAATGCTTCCTAGGGAGCATGAGAGGGGAGGAAAGAGGGTGAGGAGAGTGGGGGACCAAAACTGCAGGGTAAAAGGGAATAGTAAGGGTTCTGAAATGCACCACAAGGAGGGTGTAATTTTCTCAGTTATGTTTGATCGATCAAATCGTCTCTGAGCGGAATTACTGAGAGGTGAAAGGCAAACGTAAGAGTAGGGTAGAAAGAAAAATATCATATATATGCGTGTGCATATTGGCATATATGAATAAATGTAAATGAACAAGGAAGCAGATGGACTTTGAGCCTCTGTTTAAATCATTCTTCAGTATCAGAATGGTTTGTTCTAATAATGTGGCATTGCATGATATTCAATTTCCTGACATGATTGCTAAAGATGCAATTGATGCATAAGCAAATGTGACAAAGAAAGCTGATGATGCCCAGTTCTCAAAAGTTATTGTGCCTGGGTTCTTAAAGACTTGAAGTTAAACAAACAGCCATCTAACAAGGAAGCAACAAAGCCCAGATGGAAGAAGCACACCAGCCTGAGTGATCATGAGGTGTTTCTGGGAAGAGATATCAGGCATTCAAAAACACGCAACTCAATCAGTATGAAGGGGGGGGGATAGATGTACTGGAGACCCCCAAGTCTACCAGCAAGAGAATTTGACAGTTCCTCTTAGAAAAGCCTCACAGACTACAGTTTAAATCTATGGTGTGGTATTGCACCAATGAACCACATAACTATCCTTTACTTCTTTAAAATTTCCTTCCCTTACTATTTAGGCCATTATGTGACAAATCTCATTAATCATGTTAGATTTAAGTATGTTCATTTATGCATTCAAGATTATTCGGTATATGTTAGCCATAATAGATGATCCCACAGAGAAAATGACAGGAGTAAGGGTTCCCTAGTGGTACAAGAATTGAGGGGAAGGAGAATAGGGGAGTTGATAACATTGATGATTATATAACCCCATCCAATGGCATGAATAACAGAACTGCATGAGACGGAAAGGGATATATTAGAATGAGTAAGATATGTTAACAATAATATTGCTTAATTATAAAAAGTCTCATAATAAAAGAAGATAGACCAAAGATACTATTATAGAAAACCATAAGTAATGTAAATGGCAGTTACAATAACGTAAATTTCTTCATTTATGTGGATGAAAAAGTCCTATCCAGGAAATAAGTCGAGCTGATAAAAAAAAAAAAAAAAACTAGTTCAGAGGTAATTATTATGAACTGAAAGGCAATGCTCTCTAGTTTATATTCCCAGGAAAGTTTGTCAGACCTTAGGTCTTTAACACTGGCAACAAAGAAAAGATAAGAAACAACAATTTTTAAAAAGTCCAATTTAAAATTCAAAGAATGCTGAGTGATTTATAAAGTATTGCTTCACAATCTTAAGATCAACTGTTTGTCTTTGTAGCTATTCGCTTTGGGGCCCTGAGGCATTTAAATTTCAGTTTCAGTTCATTAAGAGGCAGACAAAACACCCCAACAGATTAGCTTTCCATAAATGAGATAAAGGTATCAATGGTTTGATGACTTCTAATTAAATGGTGCAGGGGTTAATCCAATGTATTAAGTAAAGCCTTTTTCAACGCAACTCAAAATAATCTTTCTGTGATATTTCTTCTAGTAGAGCTTTCTGATGTTGTAGCAGGAAGATTTGTTGAAAGTAGACACAAAGCGGTGGTGGTGGATTGGATGAGTCATTGATCTATAACCACAAGGTCTTTTTAGGCTGTTATGAGTCTGGAATTGATTCAATGACAGTCAATGCAGGTGAGTTATACATTTTGAATGGTATTCTAGAGGATATGCACATAAATGATTGACAATATTTTAATGAATCAATTTTGATAATTTATGCTTCAGCATAAGCTATGTGAAGAAGGTCATCAGTTTTCTAGTCACAGTTTCATAAGGAATAAGCTTTTGCCAAACCCCAAACTGAAAGCTCACTGCCGTGGCATCAATGCTGACGCACAGTGATGGTGCAGGACAGGATAGAATTGCGCTGGTGAGTTTCTGAGACTATAACTCTTTGTGGCAGTGGAAAATCCTCTTTTTTGGGGGGGGGCATTTGAGCTGTCGCCCTTGAAGATTGCAGCCCAGTGGGTAAGCACTGTACCACCAGGACTCCTATGATAACCCGAAGGTAATATAAAAACAAAACAATAAAACGAAAGCAAACTCATTGTCATCCACTGAGTAAATTCTGACGCATGGAGCAGATTAAAGGTGCCCGGTAGGTCGCTGGAGCTATAGACTGATTGGAACAGAAAACCTCATCTTTCTTCAGTTTTTCTCCTCCTTTATTCCCATGAAAAGATAGAGTTTCAAATCTCATAGGAGCGGTGCTACCCCATCTTATCTGGTTACTATGAGTTCAAATCAAATCAATGACAGTGAGTTCTAGTTGAGTTTTCTATTTGTTATTGTCTTCTCTACTTTCTGGTATTTTAAAGGAATTTCTTGTGTCAGTAATAAAATGCCATTATTATTTACTAATTCAGGATATTCTCAATTTTTATTCTTAATTAAAGCAGACATATGTAAGATGGTTTCTAAAATCAATTTTATAATCACAATCCATTTTCTTCCTCCTCATTTAATATTGGTTTTTACAGGTGACACATGGTGTCACTACTTGAGTGACTAGTTTAAAATACTTCTGTCAATACATTCCTAAAATAGCAAGCTGTGACAGTCATGTACTTGATGTCAATTTCATGATTGGAAATCTAGGGGTGGAGTCTAGCTTGTCAATCTGGAGATAGGCAATGAGACCTTTGTGGGCATGGCTTTTTCTGAGAATTCTGGCAAGCCGTGTTGTGATGAGAGACTATTCCCCCAGATCTTGGGAGTTGCTCCACTGACAAGATAAGATGGCAGCATCCGAGGAACAGGAAGAACTAGAGGAGAAAGCACATGGCCTTACCCTGATAAAACCAGACTTCCAAAGTCGGAAAAGCCACAGAGAGGCCCCTGCCAATGCTGAGATATTTCTACCACCAATGGATACTGCTGATGGATACTGAGCCCTGGAAATGAGGAGCCATCAGGGAACCCCTGCCAGAGGGGGGAACTCTGCACCCACTGGCCTGTAACTTCATGAGTCAGAAGGAGACTTCACACACTGGTATTGGACATATGGGCTAATATTAGACTTATGACTTTAAACTAGACTGGGTTGGGATGCTTTCTCAATGTTCTATTCTTCTTGTATATAAACCTTTTCCTTACATCCATATGCATGATTATGAATTTCTTTTTCTAGTCTATCTGGGCTAACACACAAACATTTTCATTGATCCTAAGTGTAACAGCTTATGCAACTTTTGAATTAGAGGGAGATGTCTTAACTTTGACAAAAACATTTTTAGAGATGTCTTAATGATAATTTAGCTGAAGGATGTTCTCCTGTCATTTTCTAAATTATTCTATTATGTGGAACCACTTGTTGATAGAAAGGATTTCTAATGTGGAATATAAACTAAAGTCTTCCTTTGGGGGGGTGGGTGTTGAGGTTGCATTACAGTATTGGCAACATTGAAGGCAGCCTATTTCACAGTAGCGCCAGTTAGGTTGTTGCCTGCGATAGCCTTAATGTGTTGGAAACTTTAGAACTGCAGTCTCAGAAGGAAGCAATAAAGAGAGCAACAGTAGCAGTAATGAAAGTTTCATTCTTTAAATGGTCCCAGAAGAAGCTGAAATCCTTCATATTTCCAAAGCATGCCAAATCACAAATCATTTCAGAAAATAATGAACATTTGTAAATATCACTTATAAATTTTCCTCAAGTTAGTTAATAAGTCATATTCAGGGTGATTTAATCAGCTTGTTGAGTTTAAGCTACTTCATGAAGAGTCTTGCTTTAAAACTCACCAGTAAAGGTTATCACAGCTTAATTATCTTGATAGCAAGGCTGAAAGGATCAAGTGCGAACTAATAACCATCTACAAATAGATTTAACTCAGGATTGCTTTAATCATAGCATGAGAGTGACATAATATCCTTGAACTTCAGGAGGGATGAGAAGCAAAATCTTCAGCAGCATCAGTCCAAGACTGATGAGGTGGAGATGACAGATACCTTGAATTTCCAACTTTTTATCAACTCTGATATCAACTTGGCACTCTACTTGTCTGTTGTAATTCACTGCAATGGTCATACAGAATTCACAGGCAATGCGCACAGTTTTTGAATTTATTATGTAAGCAAAAGGTCACAATTCAGGATCAGGGATATTTAATATAATTTTTTTATCAATATAGCTTACTTTCAGCCATGTCTATAGACATTTCTCTCTCATACTCAGTATTTCAGGCACATGGCCTCCTTCATCCCTGCTTTTGCAAGTGGTATAAAAATTTTTTAGTTCTGAAAATTATGTGTTGAGAGTCACCCCACTTTGCTAGTAAGCCTTGACCCAAAGCAACTCTGTGGGCCAGAAAGGCTCACTCCTTGGACAAATGCTCAGCTGAACACCACTTCAAGCCTGTCAAAGGACATTTCATTTTCTAACTTTGTGGACCAGAACACCAATTTCCCTGTCTCTTGTTAATCTCTTCATTTTACTGCCTCTGTTGCCACTGTTTCTCTGCTTCTGCTGCTTCTTTCCATCTCGTCTGTCACTGATCTCTTTCTTCTAAGTGGAGGGAGAAGGGTCAATGCAGGGATCTCCAATCCAGAGAAATGCACGTCTTTCTTGTTTCTCCTTTCTCAATAGTAGGGATATTTTCCTTTACACCTTTAGGGTAACTCATTTTAATCCTTGTCAGATGGCAACACTGAAAAATTCCTTCACTGGAGTTTCATACACTTGATTTTCATGGTATCATCCAAGAAGAGTTGCATGTGTTGTCTGTCCCCCAGAGAGAGGTTTATATGTAGCTCATTATGATCAGTTCCCCCAACTTCCCCCCATCTATCCCTTACCTTCCTGGTATTGCTGCTCCAGGGAGAGGGAGGAGAAAAATGAGGGCTGGAAAAACAAAGTGTTTTGAAAATGATGATGGCAATAAATGTACAAATGTGCTTCACACAATGGATTGATGTATGGATTGTGTTGAGTTGTATGAGCCCCCAATAAAATACTTTTAAAAAATAAGCAAACAATTCCTTTGCATTTTTGGTGAGGTTTACATAAATTAGGTAATGCTCAATAATATCTAGGCACATTGTACAGTGACACTGGTACACTCTGGCCAATGTGTTTGTTTCATTTCCAGTCATCTAGGTCCCTACACCTAACCATCTCATTTATTAAAAGTAATTGTTGAAGCTAATGAGTAACAAGAAAGAAAATGTTCTAAAATTGATTGTAATAATTATTGTACAACTAACTACTTTTAATATGCTTAAATCATTACATTGCATGCTTTGTGAATTACATGTGAATAAAACTGTTAAAGCTAAAAAAAGTTATATTTGAATCAACCAAATTTCAAATTAATATGATCTTACTTTATCATTTGGGAGTTACAAAGATGATGACTGAAACAATCATATGAAGTAATTTACTACACTGAAATTGCTAAAGAGAATTTTCTTTAAAAATTGTGTAACCATTCTGAGTTTGTTTGTTAAACTTAAATTATTGTAGTTGTATATTTATCTTTCTCAAAGATGGAAATGAGGTTGGATGGATTCATATGAGTCATAGAGTGAAGATTAATGTTAGATATAGATAAAAGGATAGCCTTATAATAAGTGAGTCTTCTGACATATGAATGCTGTATGTAAGTAGAGTTAAGTAAGATGGACACAGAGTATATTGTGTGTAAACATCTAAGAAGGTTCTAAGGACAATAACTGTAGTAGATTCTACCAGTTGAGCAAAAATAGCCACTGTTCAGAAATAATAGATTTATCCTTCAACTCCTATATTGAGTTGTATGAAATAATAATGTAATGGCCTATGCTGTCCCTCACTGTTTTAAACTAATAAACTTAACCTATTTTCATTTAGCTTGTGTACAAATTAATAACATTCAATCAGTAATTTGGAAAGTCTAATGTTGGAACCAAGGTTGAGACCTCTTTTATGATTTTTACGGCTTGGCAGTCATTTGGAATAAGGTCAAATATATGTTTTTAAAATCTCTAATTATTTATATAATCACATGTGATAATTAATGTTATATGCCAATGTGGTCATGTCATGACTCTCAGTGAGTTAGCAGTTAGTAATGGGGTAATTTGAATCAGTAAAAAAGATGAAGATTGCATAATCTAAGGAGCACAAAGAACTTCCTTTATCTTGTGAGTTGGGTAAGCTAATATAACACCACTTCCTATCTTTTCCCTTAGGGTTGATATTAATTCTTAGGAAGTCTAACTATTTCACCACAGTTTAGACTAATGGTAGTTTATTTTTTCATACTTCACAGTCTTTGGTGGCAAGATGTTTAAGCAAGGTTAGTCTATCTTCTACACAAGCTTCTTTAGAAGGAGAACATACAAGTGGGTCATCTTCATATTGTAAAGGCTACAAATCTGAGTCGAAAACTCGAGGGGAAAAATGAAGCACTCTGTTAACACTTGAGGTCCCACTGTCCAAAAAATGGTTCATCTTTCCAACCCCAAATCAAACCCATTACCCATGAGCTGATTCCAACTTATGGCAACCGAATACCGGGTTGACAAGACTGTAAACTTTCACAGAATTAGACAGTCTTGCATTCTTTCCATGAGGTGGCTGCTGGCTGAATCATCAATCTTGCCATTAGTAGTTCGATGTGTACCTCAGAGCTTCACCAGGCACATGCAAAACATATTTATTGTCACAATGTACATCTATGCTAAAGAAAACACTGTAAAATGAGAAACAGATCGCTTCCACTGGAATATTAAGAAGAAAACAAATGTGTAATTGGAACTACAGCTACTCCTCCCTTGTTAACCATTTACACTTACAACAATCAAAGAACCCTATTATTTTATTCTTTTGTATAGTAATAGTTTGCATCTGGCAGCAATGCCTGTTGAGATGTGAAGCATGAGTAGCAATGTATATGATAGCTAATGTGATATGCCAACTTGGTCAAGTCATGACTCTCAGTGATTTTGCAGTTAGGTAATGGTGTCATTTGGAAGTTATATCATGATGTCATTTGGGAGCTATGCAATAATGTAGTCCTGCTTAACTTTGTGTTGTGATGTGGTCATTATTCATTTTTGCAGCATCTGTTGTTAAGCTTTTAAACAGGGGTGGACAGGGGTGTTGCATGATCTACTGCAAAACACAATGAGGCCCCTGGAAAGAAAGTTTTGTAATATTTGTACATGCCTTTCCTATTTTTATTTAAGAGATATTTTTCATATAGGTTTGGATGAATCTACTTCAATATGAAGTGAATCATATAGGTTTGGATGAATCTACTTCAATATGAAGTGAATCATCTATATCAGCAGATGAAATGGCCATAAGAGCTCAGAAATGGGAGTGAGTTCTCTCTTTGGGAACGACTTCAACAGGATAGGGATGTAGAGAGGTAACGTTAGTGACTGTCTGAGAATTTCCTCCTCATTTAATTCTCAATCACTAACTGCCATAGAGTCTATGCCAACTCCCAGTGACCATTGCTGCACAGGGGTGGGTTTCTGTTTACACGAGTAGACAGCTCCTTCCTTCTCCAGTGGAATAGCTGGCATTTTCAAAATGCTGACCTTTTGGTTTGCAGTCCAACTGGGAAACACTACATCACTGGCACGGCCTCACTTCATTCTATATTTGTCTAGTCATTAATTTCTGGGGGGCATAATAATATTTCTCTCACATCACTAAATTCTAATTTTAGATAAAAGATCCCTTCCTAGAAGGGATGAAAGAACTCAAAAGAAAGGTGTGTTGCTCTGCAGTAAACTCTAAATATAAAGGCACATGTTGTGAAAGGTGATACTGTTTGCATTTATTGGCAAGCTCCACTTTTTTTTTTTTTGAAACTTCAGTACTCTGAATTAGAGGTGTTTCGAAGCTAAACAGGTTCATTACGGACTGAGTGACTCTATTACTGTTTTCTAAAAATCTCATGTTGCCTTATTAACAAGCAAAATAATTTGTTCTTGAAGTTGTGGTGTTTAATGTGTGTGGCTATTAAACGGAGTGTTGGAAATCAAACACACCAGTGACTCTTTAGGAGAAAGATGTATGAGCAGATCGCTTCAGGAAAGATTCACCACTTTGAAAATTGTGGAGAATTCTCCTTTGTCTTATAAGTTCACTAGAAGCAGAAATTGACAAGAAGGGAGTGGGTTTTTTATTGGAAAATCCTCTGTGTTTTCTCTGGAGCTCTATAAAAAATTGGGCTTACAATTTCTGAACTGTGAGGTTTCTAATTTTTGTGTTAATATCATATAGTATTTCTTCCAGAAGCCAGATGTCGTATCATAATTACATACTAGACCTAGATCACGTGTATGTAGTTTGAGTGGCCATGATTAAAATCTTTTCTTTTCATTCCTCATTCATTCACCCACTCATGCGCTGCTGTTGTCTTAATTATGACCCATGAGGATCCTTTGGGCCAAGTAGAACATCCTGTGTGTGCTAAAGGTTGTAGATCTTTATATCCTAGGAAGTGATTAGTGGATTTAAATTGTTGATCTTGTGGCGAGCAGTTTAACATGTAACCCACTATTATTATAGTTCCTTTCTTTCTTGCAGGGATATGGATTTATTTACCTTTGAAACTTGTCTTATTGCTAATATTTTAATGTGATAATTTCCAAAGTTAGTTAATTCAACTCTGCCGTTGTTATTTTTTCAATTAATTATAATTTTCTACATCATCATTGTACCACTTTACTAAACTGATATTTCAGTTTTAAGGGTTAAGATCAGAAACAAAATGTCATTAAAGAATTCAAAAGCTGATCGGTCAGGCCTGAAATGTTCAGAAAACTATTGAAACAATTTGGTTTTCTCACCATAAATGCTTTCATTCTTACCTTGTACACAACTATAAATTTTCAGCCAAACAACTACAAGAAGAAAACTTTGTGTATGGCTTCAAGGGTTTTTTTTTATTATTGCTGGGCCATGTTTAGGATATTGGGAGCTGTTCCTTCATTGTAAAAGCCAAATTAAGGTTTTTCTAGTAAGGATTTTCTAACCATTGTTGCATTGGTTAGCATATAGACAAACTTGAAACCCAATATGTTGACGAAAAATAAGAATTTTGAATGTTTTGTTAAATTTACAATGTTAACTAGTCCAATGTTAGTCTGAAAGACCCACAATGTTTTACATCAACCTTATTAGGAGTTTTTCTGATGTTCATTAGACACATTTTAAAAGACATTTCATGTCAAATTTGATCTTCCTTTTCCTGAACTTAAGGATAGAAATAGAGTTCAGGCAATGAGCTATTAGAAGAGTAAGGGCAGTTACGGCTGGCAGAGGGACTAATTATCTCTGGAGAACTTTGGCATTGTGATTTTTAACTTGCTATTTAATTTAGAAACTGTCTCTCAAAGAAACAACCTTTCTGACCTGTTATCATTTTAAAGCTTCTAACTTTCAATTAAAAATTGCATCCCATCAACTTAGCTTAATTTGGGGGGCCTTTCTTTACAAATGAACTGCACTGCACAGAAATGTTAATTTAGTGATAGCAAGATATCCCGAGAGTGGCCACTGATTATCTAAGTTATCACTACTAAGTTGATGCCAATCATTTTCAAGGATCTAGTCATAGTACCTAAATGTTGGTTCCTGTAAAAGTCCCCTGCAGGGAAATCCTCATGCTTAGCTTTGGCATTAATCATTTTCTTGCAAGAATTTAACAATTATGCACTAGTTGAGTCATAAAAAAAAAAATCTGGGAAATCCTCTCCCCCCTCAAGAGTTAAAACAGAGACTCTGGGGTTAGTTATAGAACCATCCACAATGTTTGAATTGTGCATCAGAAGACTAAAGTCAACAAACATGGTCCTAAGCCTGCAAGTGAACAAAAGTGAAAATCAATAGAGAATTCTCAAAAAAGCACAGAGTGCTCTACTCAAGAATATGGGGGCTTGTCTGAGCGGAGTTACCACCTGCTACTCCTCAAGGTGAAGAGACTTTGAGAGCTCAACGTGTTCTGCTGCATCGGAGCCCGAATTCCTGGGCTCCAGGGGAGGAGGGCCTATGAGGAAATAGTCTTCAGAGCCCATGAGCTCAAACATGGAGTCTGCTTTACGTCGGAGAAGAGTTTTCTTGAGAGAGAAACCAATCCATGACTTGTGAAACTCGGAGTCAAAAAGTTCTCAATCTAGTGTTCCTGCAAGTGCAGAGTAAAGCAAAGCACCTACAGAGTCCTGTACAGTAAAGAAAACACGTATGGACAGTTGCATTCACTGTGACTTGGAGTTCGATACAGCTAAAAAAATCAAAGCAAGTTAACATTCTATGAAGCCCTCTGCTAGATTTCCTGGAGTCAAGGTAGCATGGTACCCTCTGCTATACAGACATTCTTTATGCTGCACAAATCTTATTTCAAGATCCTCTGGATAAACCTTTTTTGAAAATTTTTTTTTGCAAATGATATTTCTACCTTGAATATGGATTTTTGAGAGTAATTATAATTGCATTGCTTATTATCGTTTCTCCATTTTTGTCTGAAAGTTGCTATCTAACACAGAAAACTTACAGAGAGAGCAGGAGTCTTAGACTTAAAATAAAAATGGAGTATGAATTTGGATAAGAGTTCTCTTTCCTAATAATAAAACAACTCCCTTATTCATTTGAAGTCCTGTTATTTGGGTTAAAGACACTTTCTCTAAGCACCAGCAATGGGCTAGGGGAAGTTACTGAATGAGGAAATCCTATATTTTATATAAGCAATTTCATTACCATTTAATTCCATCTTTCAGGAACCTTTTGAAGCCCATATGAAAGGGCTTCAAAAAGTTTGTGGCAACATCAAATAATTAAAATATAGTGGAATTTTCCCTTAAACTCTTTGCTTTGTGGAAATATGTACAGAAATATTGCAAAAATCACCATAATTTATACATGATAAATAAACAGAATATAGATTGAAAATGAAGGACTGGGGAGAAAGACAAATAAAAATAAAGTAATGGTGTGAACTGTTTAAATTAGGTAAGAAATTAATGGTAAGGCCACACCAAAATCATAACAAAACATTAGGATACAATTAACTTCATTCTTGTCAACATGTTCCTACTCAGTCTAACACTATATTACCTAGACCTTTTTTGAGTGGACTTCCAGACTGATGGCAGCTGGAGCTATTCACTGCAAAACTACTCTTCAGAGAGTCATTATGGTACCAATGAGTTTCACAAATCTTTGCTGATCCATTGCCCATTTTGCTAAAAATATTCTCGGCAAAGGGGGTTGGCTAAATTTCCTGTGAGTAATGTGCCTTGAATACACTATTTATCATACGAGTTTATAAAGATGCACATATAAAATTTGTGCATTTCCATTTTCCTCCAGAGGAAGAGTTCCTTCAAAAGTTAGAGTCTTATGAAAGCAAGCAAGTTCACCACGAAGACACAGGCTTATTAGGAAATCATTCGCTATTTGTTTGAGATTATTGCATAATTATTATTCTAACTAGGCCAGGGCTCTACTTTAAATTTGATCCAATGAACAGATAAGCAGGTAGCAAAAGTATCACAATTTTGATATCTAATAGGTATGAAATACTTTTAATTTGGAAACCATTCCAGAGCACAAAGCAGCTGATATACTTCATAAACTCACTGTCATTAAGTCACTTCCAACAACTTCAAATCTTTTGTTTTCCTTAATAAATCATTGTATCGGAGGCTCATAACAATCCATACAGTAGTTGTATCACACACATTTGTACATTTGTTGCCATCATCATTTTCAAGACATTTTCTTTCTGCTTGAGCTCTTGGTTAGCTCCCCATTTCCCCTATCTCTCTTGCCCTCCCATGTTAATGGACCCCTGATAAATTATAAGTTAATATCATTTTCATATGTTATACTTTAGCTGTCTCCCTTTACCCACATTTCTGTAGTTCATCCTCCTGGTGTGTGTATTATATGTCAATCATTAGATTTGGTTTTCCCTTCTCCCTCCACCAACTCCTAACTTCATGGTATCACTACTTCCATTATTGTTCCTGAGGGCTTTATCTGTCCTGGATTCTGTGTGTCAAGAGCTTTTATCTGTACCAGTGTACATCCTCTGGTCTAGCCAGATTTTTAAGGCAGAACTGGGGTCCTAACAGTGCAGGGGAGGAAGCATTAAAGAACTAGAGGAATGCTGTGTGTTCTGTTAGTGCTTTGCTGCCACTGTCCACTCATTCCTTCCTTGCGATGCTTCTGTGAGGGAGTGTTCAATTGTCTACAGGTGGGCTTTGGCTCACCTCTCTGATCCACATCATCTGCATAAATATATTTGTTTATTTTGTTCCTTTCCATGTCTGCTGCCTTATTCTGTTGACACCTTATGATCACACAGACCAGTGTGATGCTTCCATGTGAACTGGTTGCTTTTCTGCTAGATGGTCACTTGTTTAACTTCAAGCATTTAAGATTTCAGATGCTATGTCTTTTAATAACCAGACACCACCATCCTTCTTTACCACATTTGCTTATGCATCCATTTTGACTTCAGCAATCATGTTGGGAAGGTATCACAGAATGCCAGCTATTAGAAAAATGTATTTTTCTGCCAAGGGAGTACTTGAGTAGAGACATTCTTTACCCATCTGCTACTTTAATTCTTAACATTGATATATGTACATTAATTCTTACCTCTATTAATATACTCATATATTTACATATGTTCATACATATATTCGTACCTCTATAAAGGTCTTTTGCCTCCTACTTCTTTCCTCTATTTCTTTTTCTTTTCCTCCTGCCCCACTTCATGTTCAACTTTCATTCAACTGTAGAACTTTCTCTCATTGCACTTGACAAAACCCCACCAGGCATTTTATGCTGTCCTCACCATCAATTTTGATCTCTTCTTGTTCCCTTGTGTCTGGGTTTGTTGGCTCCCCCCAACCCTTTCTTCCACCTCCTTCTCTCCCCGTTACACAGAGACATTGGTCCCGTTATTTTCTCCTCAGGATTGATTATCCTATTTTATAAGGATAAACATGAGAAACAATATATAAAAGAAAAAAAAAAGGGTCCATAAATAGTTCCAGGTCTGTCTGCTGATTGTTTTCTGATTGTTTTCCAATGGGATCTGGCAAGGTGCCATGCCCTGCCCACGGATTCTGAAGTCTACCTACGGGATTCCTGAGGACTTCGCTGCTTTACTCCCCCTTGCTGCTTGCTGCACACTCTGAATGTCACTCCAGTATCAGCAGTCACACTGGCCACAATAGCTGCACTGTGTCTCTTTGCACTGTGGGGCAGTGACGGGGCATTGTATCTTTTGGTGAGGGCAGCTCCACAGTCCTCTCTCTGTATTGGCTGTTCCAAGCAGACATGTTGTCCTTGAGTCTTGGTAACCCAGGATGTTGTTTTCTCTGTCTCTCTCTATGTATCTCTCTGTATGCTTCTCTCTCCCCTCCCCTCTCTCTCTATCACTTCCCCTCTGAAATTTGCTCTGACCAGTTTGCTCTGGTCTGGGCAGACCTGTCCCACTTCCCAGGTTGTATGTTCAGTGCATTTTCTGGGAAGAGGGTTGTCATAGCTGGGCCTGGTCCCTTTCTTCTTTTCAAGTGGAGATATGAACAATACCTTCCCTATAGCAGAGTAGAAAGTCTCTTCTTTCTCCCTGTGGGGGCTGGTGACTTTAAATGGCTAACGTTGCTAAGAGCAGCCCAACTTGGAACCACACAGGCCGAGAAGACTCCTGAAACACCCAAGGTGCCAACAAACATCTTTGCGAATCACTGAACATTTATATTAAACAACAGAATGTTATCTTGCTAAGTTAAATCATTATATGCCTTCTGAGGTGTAGCGTGTCTACCGATAATTTTAATATTAGAATACTTATTAAATTATTTATATTTGCCACTGATTATGTAGCTGGATTTATTTTACGTTCAAATCTTTTTGGGTTACATGCCATAAAAACAAAGTAGACCTATAGAAAATGTTATTCTTTCTTCTGAATTAGTACCAGATTACGAATGTAGTTTAAAACCGTACTCTACTGATTTCTTGGATTGGAAATTATAACTTCTCTGTGAAAAGAACTTCCTTTCACTTTGGACTCTCAGCAGGGGACTAAATAGCATATGTAATACACAGTCAGTACCCAGGGTCTCAGCTGGTAACACACAGCATGATCGAGAAATGATGCCTAGCCCAGAAAGTTGAAGATCATCGAAAAGTCAATAAAATTGAAGTTAATCTGATATTTATTTCTGCTTTGGTTTATGACACTCATTCACATTTTTTAACTCATAACCAAATATCTATTGGATGTCTCTTATTAACTACTGAGAATGAAGTAGTTTGAAAGATAGAAAAGCATGCCTGCAATGTGTGCTAGCTTGAGACTCTTGAGTTTAGTGTTTGTCATTTGCTTCCTGAGTCCTTAAGGCATTATACTAAGTGTTGGGTATGTATTCCAAAACATGAGTGATGCAGATCCTATCAACTAGAAGGAGACAGAAAAGTAAGCATAATTCTGTACCTAATTGTAAATTCATTGAAAAACTAGGGGAAATGATCTGAAATGTAATCAAAGCTGAGGGGCACAGATATGTGTACTACTGAACTACGGTTACTAAGAAGACTTTTTCATTTTCCCATGTATATTTTTTAAAAAAAACTGACAGTGGGCCACTCTGAAAGGATAATAGTTAAGATGATATTCAAGCATGAGAAGGACAAGCCACACAGAGAATGTCAGGAAGTTGGCAAAACAAGCATGAAACCAGCTTGGCTGGGCTATCATGAATGAAACAAGGAGATGTTGGAAAACGGTTTTCAGAGCTTCTGATATTGTTGGTTTTCAGAAAATCATTTCCAATATAGCTTTCTACTGCAGTGTGGAAAATGTATTGGATAAGGGCAAAATAGAAAATTCAGAATCAGAGGAAGACAGAAAAGAGTGAGCAAGCTCAATGACAATGATGTTACATTAATTTCAGAAAGAGATAGGAGAGATCTGAAGTAGATATGTGTCCTGGATATGGAGAGGAGCACATCCAAATTTTTCTTGGAGAGAGAAGATATAGCACTCACAGAAGATAGCCTGTGCAAATGAGAAGGAGGGAGGAAACAAGGGTACCAACACACATTTAGCAAATTAGTGAATGGTGATTCAAGTGATTGAGCTGTAAAAGACACGTAGTCAATCTGAAGGAGAAATGGATTTGCGATAGTCACTCGGGTGATTACAAACTTTGACCCTCTGTTTTTCTGAGCTACTTCCTAGGTTTACATCTCACCAGCCCATTGAAATCCCTACAAGGATGGCCCTGGTTACTGGAATGTAAATGGACATGATCTAGCTGTGTCACTCCTGGGGAGAATCTGTAGGACTTGCTGAGATCTTTCAACATTCTCTTTCTTTCTAGCTCTTTTTCCTTTAAAATGTTTTCTTTGAAATGCTACTAATCAATCACTTGTATATGGAATCCTGAAAGTTTCAGAGGAAATTTTAACTGGAAATATAATTTTGAAAGCCGTCAGATTTCAGATAGTATTTAAACCTATGGAAAAGAAAGAAGAGAAACACTTAGCTATAAAGAATTTCCATTGTACTATAAGGTAAGAACCAGGAACATAAATTTACCATAAAAAGATTACCAAGTAATTAGCAGGAAACCTAGAGAATATTATGTATGTGAAGCCTTGAGCAGCATTTATTTCAAATTTGAATAGTAATCAACTATTAGTTGCTATTAGTATGTAGTAGAAGTGGACTTGGCAGCATGTGGATGTTCCTGAGTGGTGCAACTAATTGCACATAGGTATGGTGGAAAGACACAACCTCGGCACACTCATCTCCTGTATTTAAATCACATAGTATCTTTTCTGATTGATGAATATGAGCCAAATGAGCACATTTAACTGCTGTGGATTGATCTTTTCTTTACAGTGTTATCCATAGCTCTTTATAATGCATACATTTGAATGTCTTTGCATGATCAATAAGATACAACTCTGTTGATTTTTTTTAATTTCTCATAGTACAGCCAAAGTTCTCCTTTAAGATAAAGATGGTGAGACTTCATCTCACATACTTTGAAATGTTGTCAGGAGAGACCAGTTCCTACAGAAAGATGCCGTGCTGCATAAAGTAGAGGGGCAGCCAAAAGAGGAAGGTCCTCCAAGTGATGGATTGACACTGCCTACTGCAATGGGCCCAAGCATCACAGCAGTTTTGAGGATGGCGCCCACGCAGGCGGTGCTTCTTTGGTTGTGCATAGGTGGGAGCTCTGTGGACAGGAGTTCTCTCTATGGCACCTAATAAAATAGCGACTTCATTTAGACAAGAGCCATCTGAGGTAGCAATGAGACAGAGCACAGGTAAAGTAAGTGGAAGTTCTTTTCTAAATTTTGCTTGGATAATGGGCAGCTCCCTGTAGATGTACTGCTGCAAATAGTGTAAAATTATTTTCTGCAAAATTGTACTTGCATGTGATAATAATGATATAATTTGATAAGTTCCACATTCTGTTGGGTTGCCTTTCTCTGGAATGGGCACAAATATAGATCTTTTCCAATCAATTGGACAAGGAGTTGCCTTCTTCTCCTGAGATTGGCAAGTACTTACAACACTGCACAATTTTTTGATTCTTACTTCCTCTTTTTCTTTCTAGGTTTTCTTTCTTCTTTTCTTTTTTTTCACCAATACCTTTAGTGTAACTTTGACTTCTTCCTTTAAGCCATCAGTTCTTGATCATGTACTGCCTCTTGAAATGGTTGAACGCTGGTCAATTTGTTGGATAGAGTGGCGTGTATGCCACTTCTCTTCTTTGGATGCTTCCAGAATCACTCAATATTTTGCCCTTAGTTTCTTTCAGTATCACTCAATACATCATTTGTATTAAGCATATTTTTACACATGTTACCACATTCATTTCCAAACAATTTCTACTTGAGCTCCCCCCCCAACATAAGTTCCTCTTCCCCCCTTTCCTCTAGTTCTTTCTATTAAAAAAAATTCCAGCTCCCCAAGCACCCACTAAAATCTATATTAAAAAAATTCCCTCACTATCAAAATTCTAGATTTAATCATTTCTCAGTTATTTCACCTGAGAAATATTGAGTGTATTCTCCTCTTTTGTCTTTCTCAGGCTTCCTCTTTTGACACTTCATTATAATATTTTCCTTTGTCTACTCTCACTATCCTTTTTATTTCTTTTCCAGCTAGTTAACTTCATCTTGTCTTTGAGTAACTTCATGTACTCTATGTTCAAGTTAATCTTTTAGGGATCTTTCTGATATAAGCCTTGGTCTTCTTTTTCATGTCTGTCTTTTAATAATCTTTTTTTTCTTCATGTATGATGTTCAATGAAATTATTCTCCACTGGTCTGGTCTTTGCTTAATAGTGCTCAGTGCATAAAATTTATTTGTGAGAATCTCTGTAAATCTAGAGCAGATATATTCTAGTTTATATTGGTGCTCCAAGGATTTGTTTTAAGTTTCTTTAGTTTCAATACACAGCATTGCACTTCAAGATACATCTTGAAATGTTCTTTTGATGCTGACTCTTCAGCCATTCCTCAAGATGTTGGCATTATCTGAATAGCAACTTTTGTGATTATCTGATTCAAAATGGTCTATCTATCTATTTCTTCCCTGTTGTCACTGTGGTTACCCAATGGCTGCTAACTACAAGACCAATAGTTCCAAACCACCAGCTGCTCTGTGTTAGAAAGACAAGGTACTCTACTCCCGTGGTTAAAGTCTGAGAAAACCAGAGAGACAGTTCTTAGTCCTATAATGTTGTCAGGAGGTCCTGCTGACGTCACTTCCTACAACTGAGAGTGAGTGTCCCAAGTGGGTCCTAGCTGTGGTAAATGGAGACCAACGACAGCAATTTTGCACATCCAAGATTCCATAAGTTAGTGTTTTAAATATTCTAAATGGCTGTGAACCACAAGTGTTTCACCTCCCTCCAAGCTGACTAGTGACTCTGCTTCCACTCCCAATCCTCTTTCTGGAGTGGGTTCTTGCCCCAGGAAGCATATTCAACAAGACTTCCACAAGCGGGAGCTAGGAAGAACAATGATTTGCTCAGAGAAATATGGTCCAGTCTAGGGTTCTGGAAATCTGTTACTACTGTCTTACACATTGAAGCATCACAAGGAAGGATTTCAACTCCTCACTGGGTTGTGAACCAAATCCATTCATCTGATTCTAAACAGAGTGAGCAGGAACCCTAGTGTTCCTGGGGGCAGGGCTGGGAAGAGGACTAGAGGGGAAGCAGGAGGCATCCCTGATTCCTGGGGCCTGACTCTGGGAGAGCTTCAGTTTATAAGGGCCCAGGCTTTACTGCCTGTCAGAATCCAAAGTCTTTCATATCTCCTTGAATGATAGAATCCACTAAGTAAATAACTGTTTATAATTTTATTAGAATTTAAGTTCTGAGCACACCAATTTGCAAAAGGCTGGTGGTCTAGTAACCAATTATACATTGAACTGCAAGGTTCACTTGATGGCAGTGAGTGCTGAAGACAGTGACAACTCGGTGTCCATTGGTTGTGTCCCCTCTTTGATTAAGCCTCCATTGAATTCTTGTTGGTCATTAACAAGCACGTAGATCATCTTCCCTTTGGAAAGAGTGCCTTGGAAGTAGATTGCCATTCCAGCTAGGCCCTCTATATGGAGGTTACCTTTCTGAAGTTTGAACAGGGACAGGTGTTAAGAGTTTTGTCTGGATTGGCTTTGTGTGAAGGCCCCGGATCAATCTTCTAAGTTCTTCTTGTAAGTTCTTCTACATATACATAATGTATATGTCCTAATCATGGTCCTATTCCTGCTGCTGCAGTTCCATCTGTATCTGTGATGTATGGCTCTGCCACTGGGGCAGTCACCTAATCTGGTGTCAATTTGAGGATTAAGAGTGTAGCCTGTCAATCTGGAGATAGCCAAAGAGAGCTCTGTGTGGGCACTGTCTTCTGAGAATTGTGGGAAATGTGGTAATTCCTTTTTGGAGGCTGAGGCACTGTCTCTCTCGGTTTACATCCTTGGAAACTTTCTACTGACAACATTTGCTGCTTAAGATACTCTACTGACAAGGCTTACTCCCTGTGAGATATCCCTGAGGAGAAGACGCATGAAACTACCTTAGTGCCCTGAGTTGGTCAAGCTACCTGGGTGCAATCATGCCTCTGAAGACGAAAAAGCCACAGAGAGACACCTGCTAGCACTGAGATGCTTCTGCCACCACTGGTTTGGCACCCACTGGCCTGTGATCTCCCTGCATTCAGCCTCATCGTATATGTTTTGCGAGTGTGGAGAGGGCATGTAGATTGCTGTCAGACATGTGGACTGATCTCTGACGTATGATCTTGGACCAAACTAGGTTCAAATGTTTTCTTAATGTACAGCTTCTTTTGTATATAAATCTCTTTCTTATACGCATATGCATGCCTATGGATTTGCTTCTCTTGTCTACCCGGACTAACACAGCCACCAATTTTGATTTGTATTCTATGTTTATTTATTCAGGGTCTTGACTGAATTATCAATTACTATTTTGACCTTGTGTTAATGGCCTTCTTTAAATACATGGTATATGGTATATGCGTATCTTTTCTTGTCTCATGAAGTTTGATAAGTATTCTCCTTAAATTAAAAAAAAATTGGGGCTGAGCCCCGCTGGCATAAGTGGTTGAGTGCGGGACTGAGGCCCGTGGGCTTGGCTGTTCAAATCCAGTGACTGCTCTCAGGAGCAGCGTTGGGTAGCTCCCACGACCACCAGAGGGCAGTGATGCCACCACCCCCCCCCAAAAAAAAAACCCAAAAAACAAATTTTAAAAATTTGTCATGAGAAATAATTGAATCTATGGCTGTAAATTTGGTTTTGGTTTGAAATGTCTGGGTTGTAGATTTTTATGATTTCCACTTTCATTTTTATTACTTGTAATTATCTAGATTCTTATTTCTTATATTCCATATTCTAATTATTGATGGAGTTTTACATCAATTTCTATTTCATCATTTAGTCCATCCTCAAATACTCCATCAATGTCATTATTTTGACTCTACTTTGAGGAGGCACATTTTATTTTATGTGGTTTCCAACCTGTAGGACTCAACTTTTAGCACTATATCAGACAGTGTTCTGTTGCCATTAATAAAGTTTCCAGGTGAACTGCCTACTTTTTCTTCCTCACCTATCTTAGTCTCTCCATTCACACCTGTCCATATGTGTGACTCTGCTAGTTTTGAAACACCTTTCTTTGGAATGGCTACAAATATGTATCTCTTCCAATTATCAGGCCAAGCAACTGTCTGCCAAATATCTTAACATAGGACAGTAAGTAGACTCAGGACTTTATCAGCTTGCTGAAACATTTCAATTGGTACTCTCTCAATTCCTAGAGCCTTATTTTTGGCTAATGCTGTCAGTGTAGCTTGAACTTCTAGTACTATTTGTTCTTGTTCATATTGCTACTTCTTGAAACAGTTGAATGTAAACCAATGAAAGAGTTGTAGTATATGTTAAATATTAGTAATCAGGTAGACAATTTGATTGCTCTGGCAACTGAACTAACATTATAATTATGGAGTAGAAATGACTGACTTTTTCAAAACAAAAACTAAAACATAGCTTAGATCTGTCTATTCATAGAGTTAATAACTTTCTGTATGTGCACAATAAAATATAGCTGGAATATAAAATGTAAGTTGTTGATACTTATCCAAATATCTGCTTTTTAAAAATCATTGTATTGGAACCTCTTATAACTATAATCACAATCCATACATCCATCCATTGTATGCCACGCACATTTGTAAATTTGTTGCCTTCATCATTCTCAAACATTTTTTTCTACTTGAGCCCTTGGTATCAGCTCCTCATTTTCCTCCTACTTTCCCACTTCTCTTTCCCTCA
Organism: Nesogale talazaci; assembly: GCA_004026705.1. Taxonomy (NCBI): domain Eukaryota; kingdom Metazoa; phylum Chordata; class Mammalia; order Afrosoricida; family Tenrecidae; genus Nesogale; species Nesogale talazaci. The sequence continues at coordinate 159,991 of PVJH01002273.1, forward strand.
GCTACCACTGATAATTTATAAATTATTATCATTTTGTAATATACTGTCCGATGGCTCCCTTCATGACTTTTCTGTTGTCCAACCTCAAGGAAGGAGGTTCTGTGTAGATCCATATAACTGACTCCCCTTTTCTACCTCACTTTCCCTCTATCCTCCAGGTATTGTCACTCTCAGTATTGGTCCTTAAGGGCTCATTTGTTCTGGATTTCCTGTGTTTTCAGTTCCCATCTGTATCAGTGTACATCCTCTGGTCTAGGTGGATTTGCAAGGTAGAATTGAGATCATGATGGAGGGGATGGGAGAGGGTGGACAGAACATTTAAGAACATTTAAGGACAGAACATCATTGCACCCTGACTGGCTCCACTCCTCCCCATCCTTTCTGTAACGAGATAACCAGTTGCCTACAGATGGGCTTTGGGTCCCCAATCTGCACTCCCCCTCCTTCACAATGATTTTTTTTTTTGTTCTTTAATGCCTGATTCCCAATCCATTTGACATCTGGTGGTGACACAGGCTGGTGTGCTTCCACCATGCGGGCTTTGTTGTTTCTGAGCTACATGGCTGCCTGTTTACCTTCAGGACTGGACTTTAAGGACTTTTAAGACTCCAGATGCTATATCTTTTGATAGTCGGGCATCATCAGCTTTCTTTACCATTAAATTTATGCTTTTTAAAATTGTATCATTGTTTCAACAAATTATCTTCATAAGTGATCACTTACTCTAAAAAAATCTACCTCATTATAGTATCTATCAGTCTAGCTGAAGTTCTCTTTTAAGGTTGAAAACATTTATAATAAGCTTTGATTTCAAAAGGACTTGGCCAGATATTACAAATTTTTATTTTACACGGGATACAATAATATCAAGGATTTGCTATACTTAGCAATTTGAAGTCGGATTTGGGAGATTTTCATTAGTGCTCCAAATTTAAACTGATTGTAGGAGTTAATGTGTCATGGAGCAATTCATCAATAACTCGGAGGCGGAGCAATACATAAGAAGAGTTCCCTCTCCAAAAAAACCAATGCTCCTTTAATGGTTTGATGTGAAGGGGACTGTGCATTTGAATTTTGTTCTACCAGGTCAGATGGTTAATCAAGATTTCTATTTAGTGGCTCATGAAGAAAAGGTTGTGCAACAGTGTAAGACGAAAAGAGGCAGATTGACGGCAGAAGGGGGATTGGTTTTGCCACCACAGCAACACAGCTGCTCATGCGCTCATCTGAGTGCACCCGTTTGGGGCAAAAACAAACAGACGCAAAACCCCAGCATGTTCTATACACTTTACTCACCTGACCTTGCTATGTGAGACATTTTTTTTTTTTTTGCTTCCACGAATCAAGATGAACGTGAAAAGGCAGCGAATTGACCATATAGAAGAGGGGAAGAAAAAAAAAGAGGGAGGTGCTGACCGCCATTCAAACAGATGAGTTTGAAAAATGTTTCCAAGAATGGAATCATTGATTTGACAAATGTGTTAAGTGTAATGGACAGTGCTTTGAAGGTGATAAGGTTTATTTTGCAAAAAAAAAAATAAATAAATAAGTCCATAGCTTTAAAAAATTCCGTTTTTTTCTTTCTTTTTTTTAGGGTTAACTAACCCATTTTATGGCTTTCTGAAGGATTTAATAATCTCTCAATCATTTGACTTTTGCTCATATTTTTCTTAAAAATTCTCCTTTGACTATCATAGAAGTTAGTTCCAACTCAGCCCAAATCACCAGAATCAAGGAACCTATGGATACTTCTGGAATGGACTGTTGTAGGACCGTTCCCTGGTGACCCGGAGGGGCCATTCATAGATGTGGCACATTCAGAAGCAACAGAAAGGGATATTATCTGTAGACCTAGTGGGTTCCTCATATTATACTGTGGGAAGTCTTTTGACAGAAGTTAAGAATCATAAAATTGTTTGCCCTTTAAAAATCTGGATTTTAGTGCAAATATTTGTTATTATTCAGTATTATTCATGTTTCTCCCTGTGGAGCTTTAATAGATAGAAAGTAGAATTAAATATTCATCTTTCATCTTGGTCAGCCTTTGGGAGACTAAGCTAGTTGGTAAGAGTCAGAGACATGTCTCTTTGGCAGGTTTCATTCCTTGCCCTGGCAAGCTGGATGTGGTTTGTGTTCATGTATATAATTCTCTTGCTAACACAAATGGCATGTTTCACCATATGGTCTCAGTTTTATGATCTTTTAAATTTGTATGTTTTATCTTCCCCTCAGAAATGCCAACTTTTATGTCAAAAAGAAATAAAGAGTTTCCAAAACTCTGATGATACTGTAACATGGCCTCTTGGGAAATGAGTAGAATGCTTTTATCTCCACGCAAACATATAAGTAAACATAAAACATAATTGCATCACTAAAACAACTTAAACCTTTATAACCAGCTTCATTTCCTATTCATATGTTTCAAAGTAGAACTGAATTGTAATGACTAATTTTTCAGAAATAGATTGCTAGGCTCCTCCTCTGAGGCAGTTCTGAGTGGACTCGAGCCTTCAATGTTTTGTTTAACTGCCCAAGACATTGAAATCTTGCACCACTCAGGAACTTCTACACCCACATTACTGTTATGATATGGCTTTGAATCAATGCCAGCTAGTACAAAAACAATGTAAATCTGTTGCTCTGGAATTGATTTTGCATCATCCTAACTCCACAAGACAGTGTAGAACTGCATCAGAGTGTTTCCAGGGCTTTAATTTTATAGAAATAGATTGCCAAGTATTTTCTCCTAAGGAGCCTGCAATGTGTTCCAACTGTCAATCTTCTGGTTCATATTGATGTGCTTAACCACTGAATCTGCAAAACTCTTTTATACACCGATTAAGGCAACACTAAATTATAATGGGTGAGCAAAAATAGTAATGGGTAGACAAAGTTTAGAAACAATTTGGACTGCATCTCTACTCCTGGTCCCAACAATATAGGTTAACATTTTAATTGTGTCCCCAAACCTCACACTTGTCATTCTGAAACTAGAAAAAAAAATCATTACTTTTTTACTCTTCCAAAAGTAAGTGGTTTAGTTTAGGTCCATTTCAAGACATAATTATGCATTACAGATGAGAAATATGTCGATGTAAGAGAGATGCAAATGAGTGGCAATATATATCAATTTCTAAACACTGTTCATAGGGGATCTTATTTTCTGACACTTCATAAAGCACAGAGTCAGACAAATATTGGTCATGGAGTAGGTTCAGTCAGGGATAGCCAGTTTTTCAATTTAACTCTTACTCAAAACAATAACAGGAACAAAAATAACAACAATAAAAATATGGTAGTGGAAAACTAGTTTATTAAAAAGCTTGTAGGCTGCAAATGACTAACTTATCCCTGTGATTTTAAAGTTGACAGGAGACCACAAGTTCTGAACTGAGGAAGATCTCTTACTTTTTGTTCTAAATGTCTCCTTTCTCGAATTTGTTTAGACTTTCCAAACCAGGGATCTAGAATGGGGAAGATGATTATAGAGGAAATCACTCTGACCCTATAACAAAAAATATGTATATTTGAGTTTTGCTTTTAAAAATATGTACAATTTAGTTATTGAAAGTACATGGGCTGCCAAAAGAACAATCAAAACTGTCTTGGAAGAAGTGCAGGCAGAAGTCTCTCGTGTACTTTGGAAATGTTAATATTTGAGAACAGTGCCTGCAGAAGGACATCATGCTCGATAAAATGAAGGGGCAGAAAAGAAGATGGTCCTCGAAGAGATAGCATGAAACTGGCTGAAACAGAGGGCTCACACACCAGAGCAATCGTGAGGATGGTGAAGGACTGGGTGGCATTGTGTTCTGTTGAATATAGGGTTGCTATCTGGTGCCCACTCAACAGCACCTCACAACAACAGTGAAAGCAGTGGTATCACCAGCTTCAGCCTACAAAACGTCCCACGCAATATCTAGGATCATTGGATAAATTCTGGAACAAAAATTTAAGTGGAGAGCCAAGTTCACTAAATGAGCAAATGTAGACATATATAAACAGAATAAGGGTGGGGTAGTTACATAATTCATGTCAACTTGAAGCTATATAAAGGTGTGGCTGGCCAATCAAGTTGCAGTCCGATGACCTCCCTTGGCGGTGAGACTGAGATATCTAGCCCTCTGAAGGCTTGCATTTCTTTCTCTCTGCCTTCATTTTGCTGTTTGCGGGCCACGCTGAGAGCTGCCAGAGCCCAGCAATGGTTCCATTGCTATTGGCTCCACAGGACTGCACTGGCATGTGACAATTTTGCATTCTACATTATTGCATGTGACTGCATGAGTCTGCATGGGAAGTATGGACTAGTATCAGACATATGGACTTGGCTGGGATGGTATGATTATCTCTTGATATAAACCTCTTTCTCATACCTGTATGATTGTCTCTGGGTTTGTTTCTTTAGTCAACTCAACCTAACACAATAGGGCATTTACAGACTCTAACTATTAAGATAGATCTGAAAACAGAATTGTGAGCAAAGATTGACCGTGGAATTTTTCTGGGTTGATGATGTGAGGGGTACCCCCAAAATATTGGGTTCTCTTCCCCCCAACCTATGTATTTAAATGTTTTTACAAAACAGTATAATCACTTTCGGAGTGCTCTCCTTTACACTTAACACATTTCTCAAATCTATGATTCCATTCATGGAAACATTTTTCAAATCCATCTGTTTGGATTCTTAATAGCACCTCCCTCTTTTCTCTTCACCTCTTCTTGTCATCAAATGACTTTTCCTGTCCTTCTTGATAACACAGAAATAAAAATAAGTCTCGCAGAGCAAGGTCATATGACTAAGGTACGTGCTAAGAGGCATGCTGTTTTGTTTTGTTTTTGCACCAAACTGGTGCACTAAGAGGGATCTGTGAGCAGATTCATTGTTGTGGTGGCAAAAACAGTCCCCGTGTCTGCCACAAGGGGCACACTGTTATTCAGTCTTTTCAGAACCTCTAAATAGAAATCTTGATTAGCAGTGTGATCTGGTGGAATGAACTCTACATGCACTACAAGTAGACGTTTTTGTCGATTCAAGAAGCTGACAGCAGTCTAGAATATTCGTCATCAATTGACATTTCACCTTTTTTGAAGTGAAAAACCATGCGTACACTTAAGCTTTTCCAATAGCACTGTCCCTATAAGTTGTGTTCAAAAGTCTAGTGCTTTTTGTGGCATTTTTTCCAAGCAGGAAACAAAATTTCTGATCCACCTGCTATTCTCTTAAATCACCCATCAAAAAAAATTAGGCTTAAGAGAAACATCTTTTACAAAAAATCCACAGTGACCACAAAGACCCTTCCCAGGCAATGCTGCTGGGTGCACTAACTCAGAGAGAGTTACTTGATGCTTTCCTAGCGGAGACCTAACAGACAAAAATGTGTACGATGAAAGCTCTGCCCAGCATAGCTTTTCCTGCCTTTTTTGGGGGGTGGGGGTGGGGGAGGGCACTGCCTCAGAAATAGGTTAGAATACAGACTTGGTAAAAGGGAAAGATCACAATTTAGATCCTGAACCATCTCTTAAAGATGAACCATTCATATTTTATGCATTAATCTCATTCTATACATCAACTCAACAGACTTGAGAGCACTTGCCAAAGAGTATCTGTACACAAATGGTGGCTATCACACTAGTCACAATAGTCCAAAGGTAAAAGGAATCCAAAGGTCTATCAACAAATGAGTAGATAATGTGATGCAGTAAAGATATGCAATGAGACATTACTCTGCCATAGAGAAATTGAGTCCTGGTACACAATAAAATTTGCATGAATGTGAAAAAAATTACATTGAATGGAATGAGCTAATCACAAGAGGGCAATTGTAATATTATTTCACTAGTATGAGATTCTTTTTCTTTTGTTTTTGTTTTGGGGGCATCACTGGCTTCTGGTGGGAGTAGGAGGCTCAGTTCTGCTCCTAGAGTGCTGCTGCTGGATTTGAACTGCCAACCCAGTGGGCCGCAGTCCTGCACAAAACCATTATGCCACCAGAGCTTAGCCTAATATAAGATTCTTAAAATAGTCAAATACATAATATTCAGAATTTGATAGTGGCTACCAAGAATGGTAAAGTGGCAGAAGATAGAAATATTTGTCAAAAAATTTTTAAAAGAAATATTTGTCAACTTAGCTTTAAGGAAATAGAGTAAAGGATACTGGTGATGTGTGATAATTTATTTTAGACTTTAGAGTGGAGAGGTGGAGTTTAGCCTGTCAATCAAGTCGCAGCTTGAGTCACTAAGGAATATAAATAGCTCACTATAGCTAGGACACTCCCTCCTTCCCTGTGAGACTTTCTTGCTGATAAGACACAGGGAGCTCCAGGGAGCCTTGGAGCTGAAGGAGCCACGGGGAGATCCCTGCCAGCACTGAGATGCCTCTACCACCACTGCATTCACAAGACTTCCCATCCACTGCCTTGTGACCTTCCTGCACTCAGGGTCAATGCATGTGTCTTGTGAATCTTAAAAGGAATTCACAGATTGGTATTGGTCATATGGGCTAATATCAGATTTATGGACTTGATCTGGACTGGGCTGGAATAGTTTCTCAATATTCAATATTGCTCTTGTATATAAGGCTCTTTTGTATACACTGATGAGTGTCTTTGGATTTCTTTCTCTAGTCTACTCAGACGACCACATGCTGCATGTACAACATGACCGACTGGTTTATTGAATTGTACAAGAAATAGGAGCTGAACTGTTAAAAGTTGAATTGTTGACATTCTTATTTATTGTTATGAAAATAAAAATGAGCAACATAATTGGGGGAATATGTAACAGGAAAAATGAGAATTGAATTTTTGAAAATGGAGATCATGAGGAATATTCATGCTGTAGGCTTGGTATCAATCAGAAAATTAATCTGCAAACGAAAATTTTGCCCTTCTTTGCATTTGTGGTTTGGATATACCAGTTCCATCACTTAGACAATCCCAAACCAGATTGGAAATGACCTGGAGACATTTATATTAGCCAAGAGGATTTCTTTCTGGAGAACATAACCTCAATTTGAAGATTATCAGTAAATTAAGAGCAATTTTAAATTGATAATGCTGGGTTATATAACACAGGTTTAAAGGGGCAGCTATAAGTAAGGCCAGTGTAAGCAAAGGGCAATATTGTTAGATCCCCAAGGACAGCAAAATACAAGTACAGGTAAAGGACTTTTGCAGAATGGAATAAAACATGATATATGAAAAATTATCCTGCAACAAGAGACTTATGTCTACTAGGAGTGTATTTCTAAAATACCCTAATTGAACTTTGGTTACTAAAATTATTATTTGGTTATCCATTGCAATTAAAAAGTGGTTCATTAACTAGACTGGAAACAACTAATGAGAGAATAGATAAATCACATAAAGCCTTAAGAGATTGCTGCTATTATCAAAGAAAGAGATATGATATATGAAAGAAAAGTTAAGTGAGACAGCAGCAGGAAGTGTTAACATGTGTTTAATAATATTTATTCAAAGAGACTGGAGAATGATAGGGGTATTATTTGAAAGATAAAGGCTAGATATCAGATTTACTGAGCCTAACAAATCCTATGTGGTAATAAGAAAGATAATCATGTTCAGATATATCACAGTGAAACTGCAAAACACCCAAGACAATAAAAAAATGGAAAAAGTTACAAGGAGATGACAACTTACTCACAAATTAATGACAATTCAAGTGATAGCAATACTAGATAAATAGAAAAAAACAGAATATAATTATATTCTCAATGTAGTAATGAAAAATAAGAAGTCATTGTAGGACTATAAATAAAAGAAAGTGAAATTCAATACATAACTGAAATAAGGGCAACTTGAGAGGAATGTGAGACACTCATCAAATATATTTAAAAAGGATGCACTTGAGAAAGAACAATAATGTTACACACGTTGTAAACCATATAGAAATTTAAGCAAGCATGCCTACATAAAACAATTCAATGTTTTTTTTTGTAAAAAAAAGACATAGCATGATAATATTACATAAAATAGGATGAGAGTTCAGAATTAGTGCCCCAATATGGCAGCATCTATCAGGATAATACATTGATTTTATGTTCTAGATAAGTATGCATATTAACACATTTGATAACTTTCAAAATATTGGAGAAAATGTGGAGTTAAAATGATAACTGAAGGAAGAAAGTAATGCAAGATAACATCAAGAATCCCAGAAAAGAGAGTACAATTAGAAAGCTCAATATAAAATAGAAGATATAAATTAAAATATAGCAATAATAGCAACATATGACTTTATCACTGAGCTGTGTGATTGAAATGTTTAGATGACATTAACAAATTCCACTGTAGATTCTTTATGAGAACATAAGGACACCTTCCGGATCCCCCTGGTGAGCTCACTGACTCCCTTCAGAGCACTGCTCCCCCCCATGCCCCAGCTCTCAGGCTCTCCCCAGGCCCCAGCTTCCTGCCCATGCAGACTTGTCTGTAGAGAGCATGGCTGTCCGGGAGGCTCAGGTCCTCCTTGCAAGACCTAGTTAGGTTCCTACAAAGGAACTTTCTCTCTCCCAGCTTGCAATCAGCTGTCCTCTGAAGGTTGTAGACAAAACCTGACACCACACAAGCCTTCTTGTAAAAGTGTACCACCCCTGCATCTAAATATAATGATGCATTATTAATAAGTAAGACAACCTCAAAGTATGACTCAAGCATGGAATGGAATATCAAGGAAGACAGCAGCTAGGATAAAGCTGGGTCGAAGCGTCTAAGTGATGAAACCCCTAGCACAGATAATTCATGATGAGGTTTTTTCTGTCCTTCAAAACAAATCTGTGATGCAAAAAAGGGTAAGTGATCCACCACAGTGATGAGTATTGGTTGGCAACAATCTTGTCTGTTGACCAAGCGCAGACAGGACAGTCACAACTGACAGTTGACCCTGGACCAAAAGAACTTTGGTCAAGGAGCAAAAAGGCACTGAAAAGATGCTACCAGACCAACTTGGACAACACATTGAAGGGAGGAGTCCAACAAACTATTTCCTGGCCACATATCATAGTCTTGGTTCCATGCATATTCATGATCATTCCTTGAAAATCTGTTCTATATTCCTGATCCTTTCAAGGTACTCCCTGGTATCCTTGTAAAACTGAAAATCCCCATTCTTTCAGAGTTTGCCTGGGCAACTCCGGTCTTGACTTGCTCCTTGCTTGATCAACCAATGTAAGGGTTTGCCCTTTCCCTTTCATTCAGTCTTTGTTTTTGAAGTCACTGGAGCAAGACCTGGACTGGCAACAGAAGACAGAGCCTCTGGCAGCATGTTCATGGAACTTAAAAGGTTTGTCTTCAGAGTTCTCACTCCACCTTGACTCCCCAGATGTCTGATAATTTGTGTGCCCCTTACAGGCATTCAAAGGAGCTAACAACAAGGTTGGCAGTTCAAACCCACAAGGTGTTCCTCAGGAGAACGATGAAGCTGTCTGCTCCTAGAAAGGTTTATTGTCTCAGAAACCCTGTAAGTGGTCTCAATGAGTCTGAATCGAATTTATGGCAATGTATACAGATATTCAGGCAGAATCCTGGTCGCAGAGTGGTTAAGTGCTCAACTGCTAGCTGAAGGCAAAGATTTGCTACCTTAGAATCTTAAGGAGCAGTTCTACTCTGATGTGTGGGATTGCAATGACACAGATCAACTTAGGATCAGATCATATAACTAGCTTATTATTTTGTGGCCAATCTTCTCCCTGTAGTTCAGTCGGTTCTCTGAGTGCATGGTTTCTGAACGGCTCCAGTGTACAGTGGGAGACCTACGTACAATTTGATTCTCCATATAGATTTTCAACTTCATGGAATTCTTGGTGACCCTTGGCCCCCCGGCAGTGGTTTTAAAGTGGATTTTTGGAACTCTTCAGGCCACCCTGGAAGAGGCCAGCTTGCGCTGGAGGACTTGCCAGGGTGAGATGGAACTTGGGACCCCATGTTCTTAGGGCCCCATGTGTTTGAAATAATAATGGCCAATAATGATGGCCAGGGGGCCTCAGAATCTAGCCTGTTGCAGATAAAAAACTTTCTTATCTACAAGAGTGTCTCAGTCATGGTCTCTGTCCTGCTTCGGTAGCTCTGTCTACAACTATGATGAACCAATCTGTCAACAAATATGATTTTGTGATAATTTCCTCTCCTATACATGTCTTATTTAGCATGTAGCTATGAATTCTTGAATTTCATTGTGCTGATGGTCTCCTTCATCCAGATTGTTCACTTTCTCCTGGCTTTGTACTGTTTAAGATTCAATAAAAGAATCTCTTTTTTAAAAAAAACACATAAAGACACTGAAAGTGTACAGAAAATGGTAGACTAACAATTGCAAATTGTAAGAAATGTGGCACAGCTATTTAAGTCTCAGAATAAAAAATATATAATTTGGATGAAGAAGGTCAGTATAAAATATAATTTACTGTTAAAACTTTAAACAACCAAATTTTTTAATCATGATGCACTGATGATAACATTTGGAAGGTAGACATTGGAAACAAATAAATAGGATCAGTAGTTGGAAAATATAGCCTTCCTGACGAAAATATGATAGAATTTTGCAACACCAATGATCTTTTCAAAACACACATTATGATTATACATGCGGCCTTCACCAGATGAAATACTTAAGGATCAAATCTACTACATATGTGGAAACAGACAATGGATAAGTCAATATCACCAGCCAGCACAAGACCAGGGGCTGCCTGCAAAACAGACTATCACTTGATCATATTCAACTTCAAGTAGAAGCTGAACAAAATTAAAACATGTCCATGAGAGCAAGAATATGACACTGAGTATATTCCACCTAAATTTAGAGACCAGCTCAAGAACAGATTTGACACACTGAACACCAATGACCAAACTCCAGATGAATTATAGAGCAAAATCAATAAAATCATACATGAAGAAAGGTATGTAAAAGGAAACAATAGTCCATACAAGTGGGGCAATAAGAACATCACGATAAATGGAGAAAAGATTGAAATTGTCAGGGATTTCATTTTCTTGGATGCACAATCATTGCTCTTTGAAGCAGCAGTCAAGAAATCAAAGGGCAACTTTCATTGAGCAAAGATGCACAATACTTCCTGAAAGCTCTGAAGTTTTAGCCCTAAAAGCAAAGCTGTGAATTGAGGTTTAAGACATCCTTGACCCAAGTCATTTGAACATAATACCAGGAGAGACAATTCCCAAGAGAAGGACATAGGATAAAGCAGAATGCCAATCAGGAACCACTGCCCCATGCCACCCTGGGAGATGGGTGACACAGAGATTGCAACACCAGGCTCACATTGAACTTGCTGTGCGGATGACGCAGGACTGGTTGGTGTTGGGTTCTGCTATGCATATGATCATGGTGAGCCAAGATAGCAGATAACAATTATTCTAAATCTATAAACAAATCACAATATAATCACTAAATCGCTAAGACTAAAAACTGACAAGTCTATAGGAAAAAGCTGATAAATTTACCACTTCTCATTGTTAGTGATTCAACACAAGAAAAAATGTTTAAAATGCACATACATAGAAAGTTTTCTCTCACATAAAAGAATGATCACTCTTCTCCAGAACTCTGGGAATATTCACAATAATTAAGTACTCATGAAGTTATTTAGCATGTCTTTAAAATAATTAAAATATTACTTCTCTAAAGATGTATATTTATTAAGCATTTGTATTCCTCATTTATCTTAGAAAAAGGATGAATATCAATTAGCAAAGAGCATGAGTTTTGACTCTAGAAAAAGAACAACACAATAAACCACAAGAATAAGGAAAAGAAGGAGAGAGCTTGTTTTTCCAGAGTCTATTTTAGAGTAAGTGGAACAAGAAGTTTAGATTCAGGATTTGGTTTCTCCTGCTTAGCATAAAAGTAAACTAAGAACCAATGTAGTTGAGTAGGTGTCTCAAATTATGTCTAGTGTACTCTTTGTGAGGTCATGAATAAGCCCCTTTATTGTAAAATATAAATATTAAAAATAGGAGACCATTGAGAGTTGGGCTGAGTTACAAGTTTGTGGCACAGTAAAGGTTGAAAGTTATTATGATGGTGTTTTCCAGCTATGGTGCCAGAAGCCAGAATTGGGTAGGAAACCCCATTTTCACGAGAGTTTCAGCACCTGTGTCAGAGTTGGATTTCATCTTCAGAAACATGGAGACAGTTGTTATCAAAATTACTCTGGAGCTGAATTATCCATGATACGTTGGAGCTCTAAAGAGCTAGACTTTCAGGGAATGAAAAGTACTTTTCAGAGAAAAGTACTTGCTATTTACAATAATAGAGCCATGACTATCTGCACACACAAAAAATCAAACTCATTGTCTTCTAGTAGATTTGGACTCATAGTGATCCCATAGAATAGAACAGAACTGTCCTCCGTGGGTTCCTGGATGGAAAATCTTTACCGGAGCAGAATGTGTCATCTTTCTCCCTTACATGAGGTAGTCGGTTCAAAGTTTCAATCCTTTGGTTAATGGTCCAATGTGCACTGCACTGCAATACCAGGGCTCCTTTCTTGACAATAAAGCAACTGGAATTTAGTAATAATGTAGCAAATAACTAGATGCAATAGGTTGATAAAAGTAGAGGACAATGGATTTACAAATCTCTGTGTAACAATTCATATGAGGCTGAAATGAGAGCTACATATCCTTTCACATATTCAATGAAGAAATATGTTTTCTCACATACCCATGCAGGTGTTCAATCATTTTCCCCTACCTGTGTCCTGTCTTCCTTCCTTCCAGATCAATACTTTTACTGAATAGTACAGATTATTAATTTTAGACTTGAATTGGAGAATATAGAATCAAAGGAGAATATTTCCTTAAAGATCCATCTTTCAGAGAACAAAAACTCTAGGATTCATTTATTTTTCATGGTAGGGAATATAATTGAATGCTATTTAATATAAATGGATGGAGGAATTTTTCTTGACAATAATCCAAATTCGGGGTTTTAAAAAGTGAAAAAAAAATAATTTATTTGAGTTTTTTAGAAAGAGATGCAAGTGGGTAAAGAAAACCTGAATCTATACAAATGCAAATAAGACATAGTTTAAAAATCTAACACGATGCTTTTCCAATCTTCAGACTAATGGAGTTTATCAAATAAAAAGGCACAAATGAGAGACATCTCATCATGTTAATCTTGCTCCGTCACTGGAAAAGGGCTAGATGGGAGGAAGCATTTTCAGAGAAGCATTGGGAGTAACTGAACAGTTCTGGGGAACATGCTGAATAGAGACTCAACCAAATTACTTAGACTAAAAACCATGAAAAGAATTTCACACTTTGTCTGGCTAAGAAAACAGTTTTTATCAAGCACATGATCTTAAATGTGCTGAGAGCCACCACCACCACCACCCCCCCCCCCCGCCCCAACCTCCCTCTTCCAAACCATTTTATTGAAAATTAATGCAGATATATCATCCCATAGTTCAATCACATTGAGTAGTATTGTATAATTACTCCCACTATCAGTTCTAGAATGTTTTTTCTTTCTTGAACTCTTGGCCTCAGCTCCCTTTACCACCACCCCAACTGTACTGCCCCCAAAACTTTATTCTACCTTCTATCCCTGTAGCTCCATCAATCCTGAGTTTCTTATACTGAAAAACAGAAAAACATGTAATAAAAATTCAAGAGCACAGTGCTCCAGTGTCATAACACATCTGAGATAAACCCCAATATCAACAAGCAAAAACCAACAAAATACAAACAATGTTGAAAAGCAATCAGGCCTAACTTACATCAGGAGGGCACAACTGGCAAGGTTTCACCTGGTCGAACCAGATTTCTCACTTCTGTAGTCATCTCTCCAGTGCAGACTCCTTTGTAACCACTTTTGTCCCATCCTTCTATGATGGACAGAGGGACATCACCAGAGGCTTATTTCCAGTGTAGATCCCACAAATGTATATTGAGCTCGCACAGTCATCCATAGTCTCATGCAAACCAGAATCTCACAGTTTAGGCTCTGAGGCCATTCCCTCCTCCAGCTATGGATTATATGATTTACAATCCTTTGGTCACTGCTGCTGGTGTGCTTCTTCCACAAGAACTTAGTTGATGTCTTATTTAGATGGCTGGTTCTTTAGAAACAAGCCTTTGAGGTTAGTACTGCAATGTCAAGCACATTTTGGGGTGTACAGCACTTTGGTCATCAGCCACTCTGTCTCTACCTCCACCTCTACCCCACCTCCAGCCCCAGTGTCAAACCCATTTCTATGAAATAAGACTGGG
>PVJH01002274.1:0-44047 GCA_004026705.1 Nesogale talazaci
AATGCATGTGCAATTTGGATAATTAGTAAGTGTTGTAATTATATAATTTGTCAACTGGAAGTGTAGGGGTGGATTTCAGCCTGTTGATCAGGTCACAGCCTGTGATGGTGGCCCCTGAGGGTGTGACCTCCTCATAACAAGGGTTCTTGGAACCTGCTCCCCACTCCCCACCTCTCTCTCTATCACCTTCGTATTGGTGAGCCACCCAAAGACCTGTTGGAGACCTCACTGAGCCCTGGAGATGTGTCCACTGCTATTGGATCCATAAGACTTTGCACTCACCATCCTGTGATTTTTCTACATTGTACATCATTGCTTGTGACTGTGTAAGTCTGTAGTGGGATTTATGGATTAGAATCAAACTTATGGTCTAGTATTGGACTTATACACTTCATTTGGTTGTACTGAGATGTTTTCTTGATATTCCATTATTCCTTCATATAAAACCCATTCTCTCACATTTATGACTTTTACTGAATTTGTTTCTGTAGTAAACCCAGGTTAACACAATAAAGAAGACTAAAGAATTTATGTATATAAATTGTGGTGCTGGCAAAGCATATTGAAATTACAATGCACTGCCAAAAAACACAGTAATACCCTCACAAGATGGGGAGACCCAGTGGTTACAACGGTGGGTTGAGGCATAAGAGCAATGTTGTGAATGGCGTTGATCCAGGCAGTGCTTCATTCTGTTGTCCATATTGTCATTAGGGCTCAGACTGACTCAGCAATCCTAAGCAACAACATCACAGGTGGCAGACATAATCCAATACATAATAAAAGTGAGAAAGTTTATAAATATATAGAAAAAGTATTTGCAAAATACTTAAATATGTGGGAACAGGATCTTGAAATATGTGAATATTCAAGATCCTGTTCCCACATATTTAAGTATTTTAAAAATACTTAAGTCTATTAAAAATGAATAAGAAGGGCTGAGCCCCGGCGGCGAGTGGTTGAGTGTGGGACTGTGACCCATGAGGTTGACAGTTCAAATCCAGCGGCGGCTCTCAGGAGCAGCGCTGGGTAACTCTCATGATCACCAGAGGGCAGTGATGCACCCCCCCCCAAAAAAAAAAACGAATAATAAAAAAGGTTTACATTCTAGGAAAATGTGTGAAATGAGCAAATAGTTGAAAAGTGAAAACCTAAAAGCTGAGAAACAGGCGAAAAGATGCTAAAATTCACTGTTGCTGTTGTGAGGTACCATTTAGTCTGCTCTCCATCATTGCAACTACATCTACAATAGAATGAAACATTTCTCAGAACTGCACCATTCTCACCATTGTTATGAGTCCATTATTTTGGTCACTGGGTTCATTCATCTTGTTGAAGGTCGTGCCAGTTACCTAATTTGCCAATTTGAGAAGGGATGGAGTCTTGCCTCTCAATCAGGTCATAGTCAATGAGGCCTCTGTATGAGGAGACATGACCTTCTCCACAGGATGCTGAGGTCTTCCTCCCAGGAGGCGTGTCACACACTCTCCCTGTGAGATATTTATGCAGACAAGTCACATGGAGCTATGTTGATGGAATCGAGCCCTGGACCTGGAGGAGCCACCTGGAAACCCATCCCAGAGCTGAGATGCTTCCACCACCACTGGGTCTGTAAGACTCTCCAGCCAATGGCCTGTGATCTTCCTGCATTGCATGTCATTGTAGATGTGTGTGAGTCTGAAGAGGAATTTATAGACTGCTATCGGACATATGGGTTAGTATCAGACTTATGGACTTGATCTGGACTGGGCTGGGATGTTTTCTTAATATACAATTGCTCTTTGATATAAAGCTTTTTCTTACGCACATATAAGTATCTATGAATTTGTTTCTCTACTTAACCCAAGGTAACACAAAAGTCTTGCCTCTCTAACAAGTATTATGTCCTACTCTAAGGACTGGTTTCTCACAAGTGTGTTAGATAGCAACTCACCATGCCCTCTTCCAAGGAACATTCTGGTTGCATTTCTAATTTTGCTCTTCACGATGTGGCTTTATTTTTGCTTTTTCTCCAGAATTTGAATATGTTTAACTCTGATTTCAAAGAAGCCATTTATATTTCCCTTAACTCATAGATATGTGTCTTCTGCTCTGTATTGGCTATTTGTCTGTTGGTGTTGGTTCATTGTCTCCTTTTAAAATAGTCTAGAAGCTTAGGTCACCACCTGTCAGTTTAGCATACTATTGTGTCTGATGTGTATTTCTGAGATGCTGAAAACAATGCCACCAGTATTTCAAACAATAGCAGGGTAACCTATGGTGGACAGGTTTCAGCAGAACTTTGCAGTATAAGACAGAGTAGGAATATCCTACTGGTAGTATATTTCTGAAACATAGCGAATGAAAGCAGATTATTGTCCAATATAGTGTGGGAATATGTATCCCCTAGTTTAGAGGAGATAGAAAATACATAAGGGCTGCAACAATAAACCAAGACACAATGACAATGACGAAGACAGAGAGCAGGGCAATATTTTCTTCAGTGTGCCTGGGTGGCAATGAGGGAGAGACTAATTGAAAGCAACTAACATTGTCTGCATATGCATAGGACCTGCCACCCTTTTCCCCCTTTCCTTTCTGATAATTACTCATTTTAAAGAAGAAGGTTTTTGAGCATTGGTGGAACTGCTCAGTGGTTACTTCCATTTAATAGGTTAACTTAGCCCTCATTCATACTAACTGTGACATGCTCTGAGCACATTAAACCTCAAGACTTCTTTGGGTTTGATAAGAAGTTTGACTATCAGTGAAATTCATGTTTTCTATCTGCTGTTGAGAACAGCATTCCCCAAACTGTAATGCAATACTAAAGAAGACTAGTGGTGGTGTCAGGTAAACCCCGGATGACTCAATTCTAGGTTTGTGGTTCAAACTCAACAGCCCCTCTGCAGGAGAAAGTTGCGTCTGTCTGTTTCTGTAAAGATTTATAACCTCAGAAACCCTATGTAAGTTTGAGTTGGAATTGACTCAATGGCAGTAGGCTGTTGCTGTCTACTGTCATCTTATGCCACTCGGGTAAAGTGATCAGATTTTAAGTGGGGGGTTCTTGATTAAAAATTTGGTCTCTATGGAGCAAGGAAAATGTTCATAGAATGCAAAAATAGTATTGTAATATATCTATGTGATTTTAAAATGCCACGGGACACCGGACAAACTGTTAAAAAGCAGGTCGTCTTGTCGCCTTACACTAGGAACTCTTGTTGAAAGACATTCGAATACCACAAATTAGAAATGGGGGCCTGAAAGTCTACATGTCTAACAAGCATCAGGAGCCGTGGTGGTTTCCTGGTTGCCCATTGGGCTGGCTGTGATCCTCAAGGTGGGTAGTTCAAAACCACCAGCTGCTGCTAAGGAGAAAGTCTGGACTTTCTACTCCTGTAAATAATTTGTCTCAGAAACCCAAAGGGCATTTCTACCTCTCGTACACATGCAATATTGACTTGATGGCAAAAGTCTCAGAGTTGGAACGAGCTGCAGGTGTGTTCAGAACTGCTGGTCCAGAGAGGACATTTTGAATAGCAAAATTTAGAATTTACTTCTTTTTTTACCCCTTGCTTCTTTTCTGATTTTGAGCTCCCAAACAGATTGCCAGCCCTACCACTTAAATGTCCCTATAACTCTTGCTCCCAGTTGACTATGTTGTGGTTTTGCCTCTCCTTCTTGCAGCTGGCCTTATGCACTAGAAGGTGACATTTACAATCTGCAGGTATAATATTTTAAATAGTGTTTGCTTCCCAGATTTACTTATATCCTGTGATTTTAAAGTAATTATTAAATATACTATTTCTTCTTGGGGAAATCCACTACTATTTGTCATAAATGACACTAAAGTAAAGGATATATTCTATTTGTTGAGGCCAAAAGTGATGCATAGTTTAACCTTACATAATATATTTTTCAGTTCTCTCTCTCATTTTTCTTATCTACCTGATCTATGGATGTATAAAGAGAGGTGTTAATGTTTTCCATTAATACTCTGACCTTTATATTTTTCTACATACTTTTACCCTATGGATTTTAATGAAGTGTTTTTATGTACAAAATATATAAATTAGCTTTCAATGTGAAGTTTGTTAAAATATTAATTCACGCTTTTCATCATCTTTAATGCTTAATCCCTGCATTAGAGTTTAATATGTGAGCACTGTGTTTACAGAAGGTTATCGTTTCCAGTGGGAACTCAACCTCCATTGCATTCCTTCTGACCATTAACCAGTAGTGTGAATACCCTGGCCCTCAGGTAGAGTATATCAGCACCACACCAGGGAGAGGAGAATCAGGGAGAGAGAAGAGGTACAATGAGGTAGGATGTAGGTAGGAGTGGTGTTATGAGTCATTTGAACTATTGAATATAGAGTTGATGGTCTGAAAAGTAAACTCCCCATTTAATTCACAGTAAAAAAACTAATAAATTAGATTTACCCAAAAAGCTAAGTAGATAGATGTCATTAGCCAACTTGGTATGTTGAGAACTGAGAAAGCCTTTAGGAACTTTGCCTGAATGTGTTTTCAATGGAATTTGGATTATTGGTTGTCTCGTGTCCATGAGCCACACCCTGGCTGCCTTAGTCAGAGGGCCCTCAAACAATATTTTGGTCCTTTATTTCTAGCACAGTGTTTGTGTCCCAATCATGGGCCTGCTCTTGCTTCTGTAGTCATATCTATAACAATCACCTATGCATCTGCCACAAATCATGCTTTCGTGACCATCTCCTCTGCCCTTCTTGTCCTTTTTAAGTTTTGGAATTTCTACAAATCTTTGGGCTCCATTAGGACCTTGCACTCATGGTCTTCCACATCCAGATGACAGCTCTGTCTTGTTCTTGTCTTTTCCTGTTTAGAAATTCCCTTAAATTAGAGATTTAGAAGCATGTTGTTTCCTAAAGCATATTTGCGTTCTACTCTGATATATTAACTTACTGATATTTATTTGATCCCAGTCTTTTACTTTTAACCATTTGGGGTCAGTTTGCTTTAGGAGAATCTTTTGCAAGTAGCCTATATTGAAATTTTGTTTTTAATACTGATTTGATTGTGATTTGAATAGACTTTTCATTCCTTCCCATTCACTGTATACTAGCTGTATTTTAGTTTACCTCTGCCCTTATGTTCCATGTTCTCATATCTTTAAGTTTTCCGGGTGTTTATTTTTAAAATATAGGATGTTTTCTTATTTTTATCTTCTCAACATTTCTGGAATCATATTCTATCTTCCTTTCCCTGATAATTATCTTTAATCCAATGTTGTTAGTCATAGATTTATGTAATAATTATGATTAGAATTAGAATATAAGATATGATTTCAATTCTTCAATTTAGAAAAAAAACAGAGTTTAGTGCATTTAAAAATTATTTTTCTCAAAATCTCCTTTGAATATCTCTCAATCTCTCTTTACATTATGTACTGACATTTTCTATTACTAGAACTATTCTATATATTCTATGGCATTTCAAGTGCTGGGACAACATTGTCAAATAGAGATGAAGCTGTCCCCCAGTTTAGTCATTAACAGCAGAGACAGAAAAGGAAATAACAACACAAACAGCAATGAAACATGTATAGGAGTGGACATCTAACAAAAAAGCTCATGGAAAAATTTCACTATATTATAATTTCATTTTTCCATGGTTTTTTTTTAATCCTACACATAAAGTGATTTCAGGAAATGATACATCTACATTGTTACTCTTCTTGTAGTAAAGAGACTACTCAGTCTGTAAACATTACATTTAAGAGCATTTATTCAGAGAAAGAATTATGATATTTGAATAAAGGAAGACACCATTGTATCCAAGAGAGAACTGATTAGTTCCACTCAAATGTTTTTAGCAGATATAGTTTGTGGAAAAAAGACATTACAATCTGGTCATTTGTTTGGTTAATTTTGGGTTGTTGTCACAAGTAGGGTGGACTAGAGCTGGAGATCAGACTTCAATTACATAGACAGAGTTACAGTAATAGATTTTAGGAACTAAGTACAGGGGTTCTCCATCTTGGTTTCATAGCTCTCAGATGGGATCATAAACATACACAGCTTTGGCCAGATATATCAAGAGTGTGTGAAAATTCATGTTGGTACCAGGTCTCATTTCCCTGTAACAACTTGTATTGAAAACTTTATACATGGTCTGGGAAAGTTCAGCTTCAAGACCCTTTCAAGCAATTCTCTTATATTACATCTGTGTCATGAAGAAATATTCCTTTGGCCCATTTTATGCAAAAGACAGCTGTGTCAAGATGCCCTTCCTTGAAGTATATTTCTTTCCCAACCCAACTCTCCAGAGAGAGAAATTATCTTCTCGCTTTTATAACTCAAAGCAAACAGCATACACAGCTAGTAGGACTTTGTCAGGAAAACAAATATTTCACCTTAGGCAAGCAGCTGGGAAAAAAAGAACAGGCTAAATCAGCAAAAACTGAGTTACACTTAATCATGCGATTCTGATCATCATTCTGCATTATATTCTTCCTTCAGAGTTTCCTTCTAGAAATTACTTTTTGACATTTGTATTGTAATTAGACTTACAATAATATTTAGATTTATCTCTCTTTTAAATAGTTCTAATGTGTATTTCTCATCCAATATTCTCAATTTTACCTAACTGATGGAATTACATAAAAAAATCAAAGAATTCAATTATATGAGAGTATCTTTTAAGCTCTTCCATTGTTGAAAATAATATTCTTCCAATTTCATGTATAAAAGAACTTACATTGCTATAAAACTATTGTCTCTTGAAATCCTGCACTATTATTTTACTGTTCCCTGGCATATCATGTTACGCAAACTGAAGCTTAAGATTAGATGGTTTTTGATCTTTATAATTAATCTTCATTTTCCCTCTTAAGGTTCTGAGGGATTCTGTGTGTGTGTTAGTAGGTACAATATTTTTTAACTTATTTTATGAAGAAAACATTCAAGGAATGAGTGGGCAATGAGATATGCTCAGTGCTTTATGACCCAGTTCTTGGGGTATAAAACAAAGCAGTTTACATCCATTGGGTTATTAATACCAGGTCTTTAATTCAGGAGAATGCTCTTTAGAAGCAAGAATGACTTCATCTCATGTACTGTGAACATAGATCAGGAGAGACTGGTCCCTGGAAAAGGGACAATTTAATCTTGTGAGAGTCAATGTACCTCAAGACCCTCAGCTAGATAGACCAGTGCAGGATGTGGTAAAGGACTCACACACATAAGCATAATGATGAGAACAATGCAGGACCAGGAAATATTTTTTTCTGATGTACATTATTTGTTCTTGAAATATGTTTTCAGTATCAAATATATATTAAGAAAGTTTAATTGAATTGTAACTTTTCGTATTTGTTCTTTTCTTTTGGTTTAATATTCTTCTCCAGAGAGGAAGCCCAGCCCTGCTCCTGGAGAGCTGCTGCTGGATTTGAACCATCAACCCTGTGGGCTGCAGTCCTGCACACAACCACCACGCCACCAGGGCTCAGCTCAGAAACTCCTTTTATCCATAAATTAAATCTTCTTTTTATCTGTTTAGCTTCAATATTTGACATTTTCCTTTGAACCTTCTAAAATAGTTTTTACATTAAAACTGTCCCTAATCTTGTCTCCTCTTTTTCTCTTTTGATTGTATTCACTTTTTCTTGTGATCTTTCCAGTTAGAATTCCACTTATGGAATGAATAGTATTTGATTTCTAATGCCTCCTTCATTTAGGAGGTTTTGAGTTTTTCTAACTATAACTTATATTTTATAACCTGTCTTGTACCATTTCCTTAATGTCTATTAGATTGTTTTCAAATATAATGTTATGATACATTTCTGTCCCAGGGAAATATTCTTTATACCTGCATTTGCTTTCTACAGAGGTGTGACTGTGCTCAACATTCTTTATGAAGATTTTGGTTCTGTTTTCATGACCCATTGTTACCCAAACATTCTCTTAGCTTCATTTCTATGGTCCCTGCTTTACTCAATGTTGGTTGCACAGCTAGCGTTTTCTCCTACTGTCGATTCCAGAAGGAAGCTCCTGGCCATCCTGACTCAGCAGTTATTTAGGGTCACATTTCTTCAATCCTTTCAAAGTTTATGCTGGCCTTGTGTAATTTCCCCTCTGAATTGAATCCTACCATTTGCCTACAGTTCTCAAATCAAACTGCCATATTATCTAGTGAACACCTATTAGTTATTTGGGAATTAAGTATTAGAGTCATATAATTCTATTAGCATGGTTTTAATATTTGGGAGTTATTTGTTCTCAAGACAATTCTTTTCTTCTCCCTGTTTTCTTCTTCAATGCAGGGTGAGGCTTAATGAGCTACTTGATATGTTGATATGTGTTATATATATAATTATCTATCAATTTGTGAGAATTAAAAGTGAAAGGGTGGAGTCTAGCCTGTCAATCAGGTCATAGCCAATGAGGCCTCTGTGTGGACAAGACCTTCTCCTGATCATTCTGAGAACTCCTGTATTTCCTCCTTGAAAGTGGGAGATGCTCTCTTTCTCTCAACTCACTCCCTGAGAGCCATTGCAGCTGACAAGACACTTGTAACTATACTAGTGCCCTGAGCTGGAGGAGCCCTGTGGAGACCCCTGCCCACCACTGGATCCACAAGACTTCCCACATACTGACCTGTGATCTTCCTGCAATCAGCATCATTACATGCATTTTGTGAGTCTGAGAGGACTTTATAGATTGGTATGGGGCAAATGGACTAATATCAGATTTATGGACTTGATTTGGACTGGGATGTTTTCTCAATATTCAATTGCTCTTGTATATAAAGCTTTTTCTTATACACATACGAGTGTCAATAACTTTTGTTTCTCCAGTCTACTCCAAGTAATACAATATGACGCTTCTAGTCATAGTCTTCATAACTCCCACGAGGTGACTTTTTCCTAATTGGTCTGGGAAAGAGGTGGTGAGAAAATAAGGTTATGAGAGCATATGCTCATTTCTGAGCCATTGTTAGCTGGGCTAATTGTGGTTGCTTTAACTTGGACCTCTGACATGGGGGTGGGTCAGTTTTGTCATCCTGATGAAAATTAAATGATCCGTCTCAGAAATAAGGAAAAGGGAGCCTTCTGCCAACAGGAAAGAAGCAATCGGTGGAGCATGTTTGTTAGAATGCAAGATCCTTGTTTTGTGTTTTGCATTGAACTTCATCAATCCACAGACAAGAAGCTGTGACATGAGAGAAGTCGCCGAGGCATTGCAGAGGAGCAGCAGCAGAATGAAGAGCCAGAGCACACAACAAAACAGTGGTTTCCCGGCAAGGAGAAGAAGGAATAAAGCTTTGGGTCAGAGGCTTGCTTTCTGATCTTTAGGGAAGAGAGTTGCTTTCAAAACAGGGTGCTTCCAGACACTTAATTGGGCAGCCAGATTTGCTGGCCCAGGGAGCTAATTAAGGCTGAGTCCCATGCAGGTTTTGGCTGATGGTGGACTGAAGTGCCCTTTCAGCATGTATCAGGAACCCTGAAAGAGCTCTGTAACTTTGCCTAGCAGGGCAGAGGGCAAGGGGCTTGTGGCTGAGAGACTGACAACCAGAGAAAGGCCTACCTGCAGGCATAGCTGGGATAATTCTATCCTGTAACTGCCCTGGTAAAGAACATATATGACTTTCAAATTCCGTTGGACTATTGCAATGAATTATTGAATGCTACTTAAAAATACAATGCTGTGGGAGTAATGGTTGGTGTCAGAACGGGTGAAGGTACACAGAGGGGGGAGGCTTCAATCTCATAAAAATAAACTTTAAGCTGATAAGTTTGATTGTTCCCTCCCTTTGTAAAGTCAGAGAAGGCCAGACAGAGCCACTCTATCATTCTTTACATTGCGATGCCATGCAGATCTCAGCTTTGGTTTTAGTTTATCATCACAAGCGGGTACTTGGGATATCATGTCATCTGGTGAATGTTGTCCATAAATTTTTAGCTTCCTTGTCTACTTGCTCTACTTACTTTAAGGTAATTTTTAAAACTCAAATCTACGCTGCTATTGCTTCTGTCTTCAAAATCCAACTACCTATGATCTGAGATCACAGTGATATGAGAAAAAGTCAAAGTATCATGAGTAAATAGAGGTACATGTATTGTTTTGATAGTGAAGATCCATACAACTTGACAAATTCTAGAGAACATCTACTGCTTACCTTAAGTCAGGGATCCTCACACTATGACCCGCAGGCCACATGTGGCCCATCGAGGACACTTAGCATCCACCAGGTGTTTTTGCCACAGCTGCTTAGCAGTCAACTCATCCCAGACCCATAGTGAATTTGATCATAGCTTTTTTGTTGTTCTTTTTAAACTGTAGTCCCACCCTCCAGTGATCTGAGGGACAGTGAACTGGCCCCTTGTTTAAAAAGTTTGAGGAGCCCTGTCTTAAGCTCTTTGATGCCAGCTGCATATACTCTGGCAAATAGATTTAGTCATTTCTTATTACCTGCCCTCATGTCTCCTATCACCTCTACCATACACCCATGATGGTACATGCACATGCACACACAGTTCTATGAAAGAAATGCCCCAGCCCATCTGTGCAGCTGGGTCTCCTATTTTTCTCATCTGCCCTTGTGAAGGCTTTGTAACCTGTAGTCTATGGCTCCCCTTATCCACAGATGATGCAAAAATAAGTTGACGCTGACTCTTTTTGTCAGTTCAAATCCATAAGTAAGAACGAGCCCAAAAGGCAGGAAATAGTTTTAATAATTACATATATTTTGTTCACTTCAGTTCAACACACATAAATAGTTTTAGGAAATGCCAATTAAATGCCCATCTTCATATGATGCTCTGAGAGTAATAATTTAAACACAGTTAATGAGAAACATCCTTTTTTGACTGCCATTTTTTTTTTAATTGACAAAAGTAAATTAAAAAAAAAATCTTTACATCAATAAAAGTCAATTGGGATCTGGAACCAAACTCATCCACATATTAGAACAGTCAATCATCTTATATCAAAACGGCAGCATTTACCCAAGAGTCAAGAGTCAGGGAAAAGGGAGTAATGGGAATAAGGAACTATGAGAGGACATGGGATAAGAAATGGCCTCTCAAGAGGATTAACAGGATAAAATGTGTCTGAATTGTTGAGTGTAAAACTTATGATCAGTTCTGTAAACTTTCATCTAAATCACAATGAAAGTTTTTTTTAAGTCAATTGGGATATACTAAAATAATCCCCACCAGTAGAACAAAGGTAAATTGCAATTAGTTGTTTTGTCAGTGTTATGTGTTCAGAAACGCAAGGGTTTGTTTCAGCTTTGCACATACTGTATAATGATATAGTATATCTGACACCCTACACAGCTAGAGACCATAATTATAGCAATGTTACATTTCACTCTCATTGAAAGACTGAAGTTAACTAGAGATAGAATCTACAGTTCTTTCCACAATTATCCATAGTTAAATAATGATTTTAAAAAGAAATTCAACTGGTGTGTTTTGCTTTATTTTTATACTTTTAGAAGTTAAGGTCCACTAGAAGCAGGGAAAAGAAAGCAATACACTCGAGTTTTTATCACCATGGATGAATAGGTCATTTGTGCTGTTTGGTTTCCTTCAATGTTACTCTGTTTATAATTAAGGATGAGTGAACCTCAGTTTGGCCATCTCTGTACATTTTTTACCCTTTATAGAAAACATATGGCACCTTGCCTATATGTTTTTCCTTTCATTTTTAAGTGTCCATGTAACTCTTTTTCCAGAGTAATTTATACTTATCAAAAGTTTTCATGGTACAACACTTTGTGGACTAGCAGAAAATCAGTTACTCTTATTTGCAAAGGAAAGTAAAAATCCTCTCTACAAATTCTGTCACACTGTTTCATCTCACAACTACACAATTCTGTCTTGCTAAATATAATTAAATTAAAAATCCCTGGATTTTTACTTCATCAGTAACTCATTGTTTCCATAAGCCATTGAAGATCTGATGAGCCTAATCCTTCTTTGATCCCATGATAATTCCAGGATTAAAGCTCAGTGTACACAGAATTCATCATTCTTCCTTCCAACTTTTATTTAAAATTCACTTTCCATTGTTCACTTAAAGAATTTAATCTGTACAAATCAATAATTAATGTATATGTATTGTAGTCCATAGCTGGACCATACTTATATAATTTTCCTTTTTCAATGGTGTTATGAACTCTATACCATAGTTTAGTTGATGACATTACCAAAATAATTAACTTAAGTCCCTGCAGGGTGATTATAATGCTCCCTAACATAAAGTGATGGTGATGTCTCTAAAGTGAGCCAGAGCATATATAAACCATAGACATATTAATGGATGCTTTAAACCTTAAAATTGTTTTATTGGCACATAATCCATATAGGATAAAATTCAATGGTTCATTAACAGTGTACATTTTAGAACACTTTTTCTTGCTTGTGCTCAATATGAATGGATTTTTGGAGGTGAACTTTGTTCTAGCCCCAATCTAAAAACAATTTGTTCTTGGACATGGCCCCGCTTGATGCTCACCTTCCTGAAGAGATCCCTGAAGACACAGATGCTACAGCAGAGTGTAGTGAAGAAACCAGATGGTGCTGCTATCAGCTGGGATAACATCCAGGGTCTTAAAGGCTTGATTTCAAGTGAGCAGCCACTTAAGTGGGGGGGAAAAGTCTACACGGAGAAAGCACATCATCCTGTGTGATCCAGGAAACGTAGCTAATGAACTCCAAATCTGAAGGAGGGAATGATATCAGAGTTTACGTTGTGAACACCCAGCTTGCAGGAAGCCATGGTTGACACTAGAAGCCCAAAGTCTACTTGCAGGGTCCAACATTGATTACATCTATGGTGAATCCCCTCGAAACATATTTGTGGGGCTGAATAGCCTTGTTATTAGACAGAGGACGAAGTAGTTAGGTAAAGTGTAATATCATTTGATCTCCCTTTGGCCCATTTTAAAGTTATCTCCCTTTAAAAATAAAAGTGGCAGGAAAATATACATGGATTATGCCTTTGTTGAATCCCCTGTACCTACAGACCAGCAATGTGAATCGCCTTGCTATCAGGCAGAGTGTGTTGGACAATGCTTTGCTGCATATGCAGTTAGGTTAAAATTTGACATCTTATCCTTTGGCCCACTTAAATTTGCTCTAGTTTGTGATATTCTCTGCTTTCTTTTTTTAATTGGGGATTTTCTCTGTTTTACTTTGCTACTGTTGTGGTTGGTTGGTGGGTTTTTCTGACTATGAAATCCAGGATGGGCAAGTCCACAGAGACGGTCGCTTGAATAATGATTTCTTGAGGTGATGGCAGGGGAGGTTCTAGAAACAAAGAACTAATAACCAGGAGCAAGAAGAAAATGGTGTGAGATTGATTGTGTTGACAACTGTGTGACCCTTTTTAATATGATTGAACTATTGAATTGTATGATATGTGAATAGAATGTCAAACTATTAAGTTTTTTAAAGTAAAGTTTATTTTCTTAGAAACTCTTTTTCACTGTCCCCATCAAGAATCCAGCCGTCCCTGAACTGCGATTTCTCTTTCACATTCTCCCATCTGACAAAATCTTGCTTACCCTACTTTTTAAAAAATTCTAATTGCTTCTTACCTTCCTTTTTCTATTCTTTGAATATTTATTTTATACAATCTGTGCAAGAACCTACTCAAACTAGTTTACCTCTCTCTTCCTTGTCCTGCCCCAATTCACTGTTTTCCTAGAGAGTGATATTACAGTTTTGATCATCTGAATCCCTTGTTTATAACTGTTCAATGATTTCCTACTGCTCTTGGAATAAAGTTCATACTTCTTGCTAGATTTCTTTTCCAGGAATCTTCACTTATTTCCCTTTTCCTCCTCAGCATCGTCAGGCTTGAAAGAGCTAAAGAATTGCTTTCATAAAGATAACACCAAGAAAACATGATGGACAATTCCGTTTCATCAGTTGGGGGTAGTATGGCTGCACATATATTCGATGTCACTGAACAATAAAGGCATCTTCCCATTCATTCATCTTCTTACCACTCCCTGCTTTTCACTACTCGTATTGGCGGGAACTTCACTGAACACCTCAGAGTTGTGCTGATGTTTCTTCTTTCCTCATCTTGACTGGTCACTGTTTGGTCATCACTATCAAAGTAAACCTGGAACAGACCCAAAATTTTAAAGTTGGGGTGATCCAAATGATAATCAAAATGGGAAAAATTGCAAGTCAAGAACCAGGAATGGGAAATTTATGGTAGGCTTAGTGTGGGTGTCATGAAGTCTGGTGCCAATTTGACTAAGAGTGGCAGGGTGGAGTCTAGCTTGTCAGTCTGAAGCTAGCCAATGCGACCTCTCTGTGGACATGTCTTTCTCTGAGAATTCTGGGAAATCTCACAATCTTTCCCCCATGGAAGTGAGAGATCATCATCTCAGTTCCTTGGCGACTAACTTCTGACAAGATGAGATGATAGCATGCTGATAGCTCCTGGTTCCTAATGGAACCAAACCACTGGGACCAGAGAAACCATGTGGACTCCTGCCAGTGCTGAAATGCTTGGGAGGACACGTGAAGACCCCTACCAGCACTGAGATGCTTCTATCACACTGGATGCTCCTGATGAGTCCTGAGCCCTGGAAACGAGGAGCCATGGGGAGACCCCTGTCAGTGCTGGAATGCTTCTACTGCCACTGGATATGCAAGACTATGCACCCACTGACCTGTGATCATCCTGGTGTCACTGCACATACCTTGTGAGTTGAAAGGAAAATTTATAGACTGGTATTGGACATATGGGCTAATATTGGACTTATGACCTTGGACTGGACTGGGTTGAGATGCTTTCTCAATGTTCCATTCCTCTTGTATATAATCCTTTCCCTTATATCCATATGCATGTTTATGAATTTTTTTCTCTAGTCTACCCAGACTAACACACTTAGCAAGCTCTTTCAGGTATCTGACACAAAAAATTGGATGATTAACAGGACTGTGAACAGTTTAAAACAATGTGTTTGGTCCTCATTTTTGAATGGGCACATTTTTTATATTTCCCATGCTGCCCCAAAGCCAGTAAGATAGTTGGTTTTATGCATTGCGTCTGTTTCCTGTGTCCTCTGAGATAAAGTTGATTGCAGGACTTCAACCTGTAACTCTTGCTGTTTGAGTTATTATTCCAGTTCCCCTAAAGTTTAAGAATTCTGTTTGTCTCCAACCTCACTTCCTTTGCCATGGCTCACCTAAGAACAACTCGTTTAAGGACCTGCTGCTTAGACGAAGCTAGTTTTCCCTGAGAGGCACTAGCTCACGTTGTTAGCTGACATCCATAGTGCCCTGAAACATGGCAACTCCATGTACAACACCTGTGACACCTTCGTGATTATTGGTATGCTCCAGCCTATGGTTCAGCCACCTGGCTTCTTGGGTGTCTTCCAAACCAGAGGCTCACTTCTAACACTCTCTTTGACAATGGTGTGTTGTGATGATAGGGGTTTTCCTTGCTAATTTTTAGAAGTAATTGGCCAGGCCTTTATTTCTAAACTATCCTATTTGGAAGCGTCACAACTGTGGAAGTTGCCCACTAGCAGAAACCCTGCTGGTTTGGGAAATTCCAGTGGCATTGGCATAACTTCCAGCATCAAAGCAATAAACAAGTCACTGAAGGGTGACACACTGTCAGACGAGGGGAGACGAACTAACAGAGCACTGTGGCATGTCGGGTATTTGTGTAGTTGTTTGTCTCCCTGATTCAACTTTCTGCTCTGTGAGGCCTGTGGTTGTCCTCGTTCACTTACTGTTTTGTCCAGCCAACCCAATGCCAGACCCCTGGCAGGCAATCAGTAATTATTTGTTGAATGAATAGCAGGTGGTTAAATTCTAACCCTGATTTTAAACATATTCGCATTCTCTATTATATGAAATAGAGATTTAAAATGTGATCAAGCTGAGTCCACTTGTTTGGCATAATAATAAATGCAATGGGATATTTTAATGTGTAGTAGGCACTCTTCTAAATACAGCCAATTCTTTTTGAGTGTAATAGTTGCACTCTAAAAAAATTATTGCACTCTTCAAAAACACATGCAATTTTTAAAAAAGGGTTTATGTATGAGGAGAAATGGGCCTAGGAGAACATCAATCAATAGCTTCATGATGAAAACGGCCACCATAAAAGATCTAGATGAGTACAATGAATAGACACCAAACTTTATACGTGATCACCAAGAGCAAGATGGAAAGGAAAAGCAGGAATCGTTGTTTAGGGCCACTGAGGTTCAGTAGAGGGTGATGGCCCAAACTGGAAACTGATTATGAAGAGGGTCACACAGCCTAGTGAAAAAATTCATATCTCTCAAACAACAACACAGCATCGAAATGGCAAGTGTTTTATAGGCACACCTATTCAAGGGGGCTTCAAAAAAAACCATTTGGAAGATTGGATTCGATTGATGATGGGTTGATTTAAATTGTTTTATTGGCATATAATTAGCATATACAGTCCAGTAATTCAATTTTATTAAGAAGAATTGTTCAATCATATCCATTATCTTTTAATTCCATTTTCCATGAGTTTTTTAAAGTCCTCTTGTATTGATTTTACCACACTGTTGAGAACATGGTAAAACTATTAGCACAATTTTATATGTATCCAATAAACATGAAACTGAATACATGGAGACTGAAGTTTGCTTATGGGAGTGGATTTATAAGGTCTCTTGGGGTGGAGGGAGGCAGATTATCTATCCTGGGATGGAAAGTTGAAATATCAGATGTGGATTGGATGGAGGTATTTCATGACACATGTGTTGAGCTGATGTACAATGTGTGTTATTTATTTCTACTGGATTCTGTGTGGCATTTTCTGTGTTTGTCTCAAGCTTCTCACAGCAAAATCTTTCATAAAAAAATCTAGATTTGTATTAATGCTAAAATTGTTGCCTCATTAATCTATTGCACTGGACTAGCTTCATATTTCAAAACAAGCATTATAACAGAAAAGACTATACAGGGCAGGCTTTAATTTATAATCCTGATAGAAAGCTTAAAAGGCAGGTAGGATATCTCTATTTTATAGCTGAGGAAATTGAAGTATAAAAAATTTTAATAATGTGAAAACTTCAGTTTTTTCTGTATGCATCATGTTGCTTAATAGTTAAATTTAAACCATCAGTTATTTTATTCTACTTAGGTCTTAGAAGCAGAAGTAAAAAAATAAAATGATGTATTATATTGGACAGATCCTTGAAAAAACTTCTTTTAAGTTTTAAAAAGCAAAGAAGTCATTGTGATAACAAAAGTGTACTTCACCTCATCCACGGTCTTTTTCAATCACTTTATAAGTATGTGGAAGTCGGTCAATGGAAAAGGCAGACAAAAGAATCGAAGCTCGCTGTGGTGTTGGTGAGAAATATTGAATCTACTGTGAACTACCAGACAATCAAACAAATCAGAGTTTTAAAAGATGCAGCCAGAATGCTCCTCAGAAGAAAGAATGGCAAGGTGTTGGCTCACCTATGTTAGACAGGAAAGACCAGAAAAAAGGTATCATCTTCGATCCAGGGGACGGCGAGTCAAAACGAGGGCAACTCTGACTGGGATGGACTGATACAACAGTCACAGGAATGAACTCAACAATGCTGATAATGATGGTGATGGTGATGGACCGGTCAGCATCTCATTGTGTTATATGTAGCCTGTTGACTTGACAGCAATGGCAAAAGTTAGTTGAACCACAGCCACAACAAAAAGTACAGGGCAAGTTCATTTTACCATTTCCTTCTATATTAATTGGGGAGGTTAGCATATATTTCAGAATATCTGTGCTTAACAAAGAGGCTTTTGGATACACACACTAATAAGATTTCTCTATCCCTTCTTGATAACATACTAAAGCTGAAGTTTATCACTTTATAATTTATCAGGTTCGTATTGACTTCCTCATAAAGTTAACTTAACACCTACTCTGAGATTGAGTTCTCTTGAGAAGCAAATCTCATGATCTATGTAGGTAGTGGTTATTTTCATCAAGTCATCTCCAACTCATAACAAAGCTATGTGTATATGCAACAGCACACCACCAGGTCCTGGACCATCCTCACACACATTGGGTTGCTACCTATAATGTCACCAGTTCAAGGTTATCAGCTGCTTCAAGGGAAAAATACAGGACTTTCTACTCCCATAAAGAATTACAATCCTGTAGGGTTGTAATGCATTGGCATCAACTCAATGCCATTGAGTTTTGTTTTTTTTATCCACTCCTTGTATGTCAGTTTCACATATTATGGTAGCTTATATATTGCTATGATGATGGAAGCTATATCATTGGGATTTCAAACACCAACAATATTGCCATAGTGATCAGGTTTCAGCAGAGATTCCAGACCAAGAATAGACTATGAAGAAGAAGGAAGACTGACTGCTTCAGAGGAATTAGATACTGAAAATCTTATAAACAGCATCAAAATATTGTCAGATACTGAAAACCTCATGAATAACAGCAGAACATGGTTCAATGTAGTGCCAAAAGATGAGCCCCTCATGTTGGAAGACACTAAAAATATGACTGAGGCTAAGCTGTCTTCTCAAAGTATAGGGTTGTATCCTTTCATCATACTTATTCAATCCATATACTGAGCAAATAACCAGAGAACATAGACAATATGACAAAGACTGAAACATTAGGATCAGAGGAAGTCCTATTGTCAGCGTGTGAAATGAAGATGATACCACCTTGCATGCTGAAATAGAAGAGAATTTGGAGCACTTGCAAATCAAGATAAAGGACTGAAGCCTCCAATACAGACAGTAACTTAATGTAAAGAAAACAAAAAGCCTCACAAATTGACCAATAGGTAACACCAAGATAAATGGAGAAACATGTGCAATTGTCAAGGATTTCTTCTTGCTTGGATCTACAGTCACTGCTCATATAAGCAGCGATCAAGATATTAAGTGACACATTGCACTGGGTAAATCTACTGCATAAGATCTCATTAAAGTGTTGAAAAACAAGAATGTTGAGAACTAAAGTGTCCCTACCCCACCCCCAAGCCATAGTATTTTCAACTTCCATATGAAAGTTGAACATTGAATAAAGAAGACTGCAGAAGAATCGATGCATTTGAATTAGCTGCTGGAAAAGAATGGAAGGATTGAAAGGATTGTGGAGTGCCCAAAGAACGAACAAATGTGTCTTGGTAGAAGTATATCCAGAATGCTCCTTAGAAGTAAGGATGGTGAGACTTTGTTTCATACTTGGGGCATGTCATCAAAAGAAACCCACCCCTGGGAAAGCAACTCATGATTGGTGACGTAGATGGGCAGTGAAGAAGGGGAAGACCATAAGCGAGATAGACTGACACTGTGGATTAGGTGATGTTTCATTCTTACGTACAAAGGGTTGCTTTAAGTTGGAAATGACCTGATGGCACCTAATAATTACAGCAACACAAACTTGTGGAAAGATAGGTAGATGATAGATAGACAGGGGTTTAATTCTAGGAAATGTCTCATTAGGCAGTGATGGAGGAGTCCAAGTCCCTTTGTTGTGAGTCAGGAACTAGCTGTAGGCTTTTTCTGACTCACGTGGGTACAGGGACTGATGGCAGGTCACTGACTCATGGACTGTGTGAGCAAGCTAACCCCCGAAGGATGCTGTCTCACATCCCGAGAACCAGAGTCAGATGCTCATGAGCCAGTTTCAGGATCAAGAGAGAAAGATTTTTATCTTTCTACAGAACATGTTCTATAGAACATCCCTATATTTTGGCTACAAGAAACACCCCTGAATACAGTTTTCAATGGATTGACAGCTCACATCAGATCACAATCATGGAGGATGCATGATAATCATGCATCATTACATCACTGAACCAATGAGAACCTTCACCTAACCCAATTGATTCGGGATCTTAACCATCACACAAATCAAGTTCCTAAAATTTCTTTCAAATTAATTCTTAATTCTTTTTTTCTCTTGGGCATCACTGCCACTGGTGGTCGTAGGCGTTACCCAGTGCTGCTCCTCAGAGCCACCGCTGGGTTTGAACCGCCAAGCCTGTGGGCCACAGTCCTGCTCTCAACCACTTACGCCACCGGGGCTCAGCCTCAAATTAATTCTTCAGATTACTTTCTTCCAAGAAAGTATAGTACAAAAACACTGCCTCACTTAAAAAAAGAGAATGCTGTAAATGAGAATCAATACAGAAAACTTTCTGTACTCCTCAAGCTTTCTTGAGACAGGCTAGGTTTCTATAGCTGTCATGAAGGTAGTCCTGGGGTTATGACTAATCTATTTACACATAACCCATATTTATGAACCAACCACTATAAAGCCTATCATGTTACATTTTTGAAGTATATAAAATAGTTCATCATAACCAATGGGTATTATTTTCAGTGTGCATGAAAACATTTTATTATTATTATTATTTTAAAGATCTTTATAGTATCTGAATTTTAGCTATAGAAAGACACTATATTCTGCAGGCTGACACAATTTTTATTGCTAGATACTGTTAGTATCTAACTTCTCCAACTTACATGTACATCTGGCTTAAAGAATGACTGAGGAATGCAATTCGTTTGAAATCCAGGGATTGCCCGTAGTGCAACATTATCCTCTTCTTGTCATTCTTCTTTGAGGTTATGACTTGAGTTGATGTTTTCAGTTCACATAAAAGCCAACAGATTAGAACCTGTTGCTGGAGAATTCATTCCAACTCACAACAAGCAGCAGCACACATTGCAGGGTAGAACTGCAGGCCACAGAGGTTTAATGATTGTAGGCCTTTCAGGTGCATCTGAGTGGTATTTTGAGCTCCAAAATCACGGAAATACCTACATTTCTGTCAGACACCAAGCACAAACCATTTCCACCACCTAGACACCCTTTTAAAGGAATAGAGGAAGTGCATACACAATGCCAACTAAAGTATTTTCCACATATGTAATACTCATGACGTGCAGTGGTGATTACGTGGTGGAATTCTCATCTTCATGCAGAAAGCTCAGGCTTGATTTCTGGTCCTTGTACCTCAGAGGCAGCCACTGCCCCTGTGCTGGTGAAGACTTGGACTTTGCTTTGAAGGTGGATGCATTTCAATAGAGCTTCCAGACTAAGCCAGACCAGGAAGGAAGGCCTGAAAACCTATTTCCCCAAATCAGCCATATGAATCACAATGGTCTGATTCACAACCAGTTGTGGGATAGTGCAGAGTGGGGTAGCACTTTGTTCCATTTCGTATGATCCCGAGTAGAAGGCTGACTTGATGACAGCTTAACAACCTCTGCAGCAACACAGTACTCCTAACTTTGTAAGCACAATATATACCAGTTACTTCTTAATGCAGAGCTCATGTTATTCCCATTTAAAAGAAGAGGACTCTGAAACACAGAGCTTAACTCAATGGATTGTCAAAGAACTTAGAATGAGTTAAGGACAGTGATGGGACTGGACCTGAACTTCCCTGTCTTAATCTCCATAGATATTTCAATTATTATTCAATTTTTTCACAAAAGGAGGATGACAAGCTATTAAATTGCCTATTAGTTCAGCATCTTTTGCAGCTATCTAAAAACTGCAAGAACTATAGGAAATGACAAAGACATAACAAACACACTTGACAAGGCCACCTCTAATGTTCTATGGGAAGAGGCAGGAAGAGCAGAACATGCACCAAATTGCACTTTCTAGAAAAAATGACAGATTAGGCAATATCCAGCTCAGATGTCAGGTTCTAGACAAGGGTTGTAGGAACCAGGTCCTGGGAGATTGGATTGGGGGGGGGGGGCGGTAGGAAGATGGCCTAGGCCACAGAAATAAGGCCAATGAGATAGTACAGGAACGTGAACACGAGTAAAAGAAAGTTGACAGAATGTTAAGTTCTATAAAACATTACAGCTC
The DNA here is from genome assembly GCA_004026705.1 of Nesogale talazaci. Classification (NCBI taxonomy): domain Eukaryota; kingdom Metazoa; phylum Chordata; class Mammalia; order Afrosoricida; family Tenrecidae; genus Nesogale; species Nesogale talazaci. The sequence continues at coordinate 21,843 of PVJH01002274.1, forward strand.
CAGGGTTGTTAACTCCCACTGGTGAAATATTAAAAGCTGATCCTCTAGGTCACTGGTCTTCAAGCTTGGCTGCATATTAAAAACCACTCAGAAAAATTTAAAAGTGAACCATCATATTCGGTCTCCACCCTGCAGAGGTTCTGATTTTACTGGCAGTCAGTTGTTTTTATTAGCTTGTTGTAAGTTTCTCGTGTGGTGCTTAACGTGTCACGAAGGGTGGGAGCTAATTGAAGGAGAATTGACCCAGGTTGGAGATGTGGATAGATGCATGACCGAGAGCCAGGCAGGTACTTTAATAGCCTTTGGGCTTGTTGGTCCTGAGTTCTGCATTATCTTCAAAGCCGATGAACTAACAATCAATCTGGTCACCAGGAGAGACCAATTCAAAGCCCATCGATTCTAACTCAAGTGACCCTATGTAGGCTTTTTAACCCTGTGACTCTTTACGTGAGTAGGCAGCCGGTGAGTCTGAATCACTGATTTTGTGGTTTGGAGCCCACCAGCTTTAAACCATTAGTGTCATCAGGGATCCTTGATACAGGTGATTGGGTTTAAAAGTCCTTTTACGGTCTCTTCCAATCAGATCTTACATTACGAATTGACGTAAGAACTGTACTTGAAGATTTATTTTTGTTAACTTCAGAATATTCTTGTCTCTGAGTAAGAAAATCGTCATTAGAAAACCTATTAAGTAGGTGAAGAAGTGTCAGGTGCGTGGAAAGAGATCTAGAATTGTGACAGCAGTAGCTTCAGGTGACGAGTGTAAAATACAACAATTGATAAGGACAGATTATTTTCCATCATGGCTTTAAATATTAAGAGTCAAGAAAAGAGACCAGGTTAATAAATGAACTGTCAAAGAGAATGTCATAAATTAACTAAGGGGTTCTATTCAATGAAATGAAATAGGAGAGAACGGTTTTCCAATAGGTACTTCATTAAGTATTAATTTCTTATCATTTTGTGTGAAATGTTTGTCAAAAGTAAATTAGACAAGTTTTTTTTACTGTCGAGTTTTTGAAAGAGTATTATGAAGACGTTGTCCAAAATCATATCTCTCTCCCCACTTCTCTCTCTCTCTCTCTCTCTCTCTCTCTCTCTCTTTCCTTCTCTCCTTCTTTGTAGATTTGTGCTTCAAAAGACATACTTTCAGAAAAACTCAGCATAGAGGACTGGGGAGCGAGACACTCAATTAACTATGTCTTTCTTCAAAGCCACTCCCGCTCAGTACAAACACTGGGTTAGACTCCAGAGCTTAGGTCATTCCTCTTGCTATCGAGATGTGATTACAAGCTTGCCATCTACATCTGACATGAACAACTTCATATAAGCTTAGTATAAATCACTTATTTATCAATATGCAAAGAGACAACTTTTCTGTTGCTGATGCAAATGAGTCAAGCCTTTATTTCACTATAATGGAAGCCCCAAGTCTGCTGGGCTGACATTATGGCTGTGTGACGGGAGATTTGGGGGCTGTCCATCAGTACATCTCTTTGAAGCATGGTACTTCCCAACTTTCACACACTGTCTCTGGCTTGCTTCTCAGCTTTTAAACAGGTTATTCACAATTTAGACATTTCCTTTATTAGATTAAGCATGAGTCCTCTATGAGCAAGAAAGATAAATTGAGGCAAGGTCATAGTTTAACCTAGTAACCAGAACTTCAGTGAATTTCATGACTTCAAATAAACTATAGGCAGTTCTCAGGTTAAAAACATTCAGTGTATGAGCAACCTGTTGTTGCAAATGAACTTCTGAAACCCTCTTTTATGAAAATTTGGGACCAAAGGCAGTGACTTGCAATAACTAACAGGTGCAAGTTTGCATGTGTACCAAGACATTGTTATGAGTATTTTTAGTGTGTTATCTGGTGAAAGATATTTTGGAATATCTGAAAATGTATCTTTAATGTGTTCTACCTAAGGAAAGGTGCAGTATAGACCATATACTAAGACAAACATTTGAGTGACTTAAGATATGAACTGTATCTAATGGTCACACCTTATGTGCAAATTCAATTTTATGGGGTTCAGAAATGAAATTTGTTTGCACTCCAGGGACAGCCTGCTATGTCATTTCACAGCAAGTTATTTTTCTCCCTTCCATCTGAGTAAAATGAATACTGAATTTATAATTAGCATTGAAAAAAAACGCCTCTGCTACTCTCTTGTAGATGGAATCTTGCTATGGGCTGAAGTAAGCTGCACAGAGCCTGGTTCAGTGATGTTCCAAGCACACAAAAGAACAACTCTCAGGGTCAAATATTGTGTTTTTTTCTTCCTCACAATTATCTCGTTGATGGATCCCCCTAACACTACCCAGGGACAGAAATATGCTCTTTTCATTCCAGGGAAGTTTTAGAGTAGAAAGCAGCCATATAAATAATGACCTGTAAATCTTCTTATTAAAGTTCTTGGCAGAATTTCGTGAGAGTAGTGCAGGCTACTTTCACCATTTAATTTGCTCTTTCCTGAAGCCTTCATGAAAAATTGGACTCCCCAGGGAAAAGGAATCATCCTTGCTTACCCAACCAAAGGACACAATTTTTGAGGCTCTCTGATTCAGTGATAAGGAAACTAAGCAGACATTCTGTGGAGGAACACACAACTAATGCATGCAAATGAATGAAATAGCAACTAGAATGCTGCTATAATTGATAAAGAAGTCAGACCTTATTCTCTGAGAAGGTTATTAAAATAAGTAGATAGTATGGATAATCAAAGTCCCTGATCAAATGTCACCTCCTACGATGTGAGTTCTCTGCCTTTTCAATGGCAATTCACCTGTTCTTACCATTTTCTTGTCCTTTTGGCCAATTAATGTTCTCCAGAGCACTGAAATTGGCCTATACAGCTACTTTAAATGTATAACCTTGTTTTAATTATGGTATTGTCTCCAAACTAGAGAGCTTTTAAAAACTGATATATTGTTCTATAATTTAAGCATTCTCTGGGGCCACCTTTCTTTAGGATGGATAGAAATATGCATCTCTTCCAGTCAGTTGGCCAGGTAGCTGTCTTCCAACAGGTAAAATAATGAGAAAATGAGAAAAGAGTGAAGTTGTCAAGGATTTCATTGTGCTTGGATCCACAATCAATACTCATGGAAGTTAGCAAATCAAAAGCCACATTGCATTAGATAAATCTTCTGCACAGGATCCCTTTAAAATGTGGAATAGGAAGGAGGTTACTTTAAGGACTTAGGTGCACCTGACCCAAGTCAGGGTATTTTCATTTGCCTGATATGCTTATGAAAGTTTACACCACTGGGGGTCTCTATATACACCTAAGGAGGGAAAAAAAAAGAAGAAAAAAATTCAATAACACATATGTGTATGTTTATATGTATGTGTATATATATATATATATATATTCCTGATGAAGATCATCCAAGAACAATTGCAGCAGTACATTGGCAGGGGCCTACCAGAAATTCAGACAAGTTTCAGAAGAGGACATAGAACAAGGGCTATTTTTGCTAATGTCAGATGGAGCTTGACTGGAAGCAGAAAATACCAGGAAGATGTTACTTGTATTTTGTTGACTACACAGAGATATTCAACTATGTGGATTCATAGATATTCAACTATGTGGATTCATAGATATTCAACTATGTGGATCATCATAAGTTTGAGAAAGACGTGAATTCCAAAACATGTGATTGTGTTCATGTGGACTTGTACATCGTTCAAGAGGCAGCCATACAAACAGAACGAGGGAAGACTGCACACTTCAAAACCAATAGAGGTGCATATCAAGGTTGCAATCCTCTCACCATACTTTTTCAATCTGTATGCTGGGTAAATCATCAGAAAAGCTGGGTTATATGAAAAGAATGTGGCATCAGGATTGAAGAAGGCTGATTGACTACCTGCAATATGCAGATGACACAACCTTTCTGGCTGAGAGCAAGGAGGACTTGAAGCCCTGGCTGATGGAGATCAAGGATTGCAGTCTTTGGTATGGATTGCAACTCAGTCTTAAGAAAGTCAAAATCTTCACGACTCGGCTAATAGGCAACATCATGGTCACTGGAGAAAAGATTGAAGTTATTATGGTTTTTGTGTCCGTCCGGGTAGACTAGAGAAACAAATTCATAAATGTGTGTGTGTGTGTGTGTGTGTATCCCGGTGTTGACAGGGGTCTTCCCATGCCTCCTCATTTCCAGGGCTTAGGGTCCATCAGCAGTATCTAGTGGTAGTAGAAGCATCTTAGCACTGGTAGGGGTCTCCCCATGGCCTCCCAAGCATCTCAGCACTGGTAGAAGTCTCCATGGGGCTTCATCTGCCCCAGAGGTTTGGTTCTATCAGGGTAAGTCCATGTGGCTTCTCCTCCAGCTCCACCAGTCTCCAGGACTCAGGGTCTATAGCTATATCATGCTGCCATGTTGTCTTCTCAGTAGACAGTCTCCAAGAGACTGAGTCAAGTCTCTTTCCTCCAATAGGGAAATACCGTGAGACGTCCCAGAATTCTCAGGAGAAAGCCATGCCCACACAGAGGCCTCATTGACTTTCTCAAGATTGACAGGCTAGATTCCAGCCCTTTACTTCCAGTGCTGAAAGTGACACAGATCAGTGACTGCCACAGTTTTATTGTTTGGATCCACGATCAATGTTCATGAAAACAACAGTGAAGATATCAATGACACACTGCTTTGGATAAAGCTGCTGTAGACCGTCTCTTTAAAGTGTTAAAAAGCAAGGATGTTTCTGTGAGAACTAAGGTGTACCTGACCCAATCTATGGCATTTTCAATCATCTCACATTTATGTGAATATTGAACATTGAATAAGGAAGACTGAAGAGGAATCAATGTATTTGTCTTATTCACAAATATTGAAAGTACCATGTACTGCCCAAAGAATAATCAAATCTCTTTTGGAAGAAGTACAGCCAGGGTACTACTTAGAGACAAGACTAGCAAGACTTTGTCTCATATACTTTGGACATGCTTTCAGGAGAGACCAGTTCCTGGAGAAGGACATCAAGCTTGGAAAAACAGAGGAGCAGCCCATGAAAAAGAGGGAGGCCCTTGACTAGATGGACTTGCAAAGTCTCTCCAACATTGAGCTCAAACATAAGAACAATTGTCATGATGTGTCAGGAATGGGGATTGTTTTATTCTGTTGTATAGAGGGTCTCTATGTGTCAGAAATAATTGGAGGGCACCTAAAAACAACATATGATCTTGGAACGTTGGATAACAATACAAAAGACACATGCTAACTACAATTAATCATTGCAGGAATGGTAAAATATTTAATGTGACTCTTTTAGCCAGTCCCTAACTCTGATCTAGTGGACCTTGTGCTGCAAGGGTCTGGGTCAGAAGGTGGGAGAAGACACAGGCAGAATTCACCTGTGAGTAATTATGTACAGGATTCCGTGGGTTGTCATTCTACTGTGTGTAAAATGAGCCCTCTGACGAGAAGGAGGGGGAATTTCACCATCAGCTAGAGTCAGGAATGTAGCATGTCCTCTGGACGCCAAGATTCCTGTACAGTGAACCTTCAGAATGCAGAAGACAGGTCTGTTATCAGAAGAGCAGGTGCAGATCTAGAGGCCAGAGCATGAAAGAGGGAGAGCGATTTCTAGTCCTCAGAGGATGTAAAGCTGAGTGTTTTGAAGTAAGTTGAGAGCTTGTGGAGTGGGGTGTCTCCGAGCACTCAATTCAGGGTGCTAGCTAGCCCAGGGAGCTTTAGCTGAACTCTTTCAATTGAGACATATAGTAGAGTGGCACGACCTTTGGACATGTATAAGCAGTTCTGTAAGAACCTTGTAATATGTCCTAAAAAATCTGTAGCATAAGATTTTCTATTTGTATAGTAACTTTTTAGTTTTCTTAATAACCTCTTAATCATGAAAAATTGTGAGTTCTGTGTAGCTTTGCGGTGAATATTAGACCCTAAATTAAAAAGTAAACAGGATTATTAGATGTAACATGGTGGCAAATATCTCCTACAACGCAACAGTCCAAAATATATTAAATATTAAAATGTAAAATAAAATAAAAACTACACTAAAACATATGCAATGATATTGTCTTGGCTCTTGAGCTAAGTAGGCATGTCAAGATTATTCCAGTTTGAGGGTGAAAAAAAAAAGGAAAGTCATGCTTTCCTTAAAATAGAAAATAAGTCATACTTTTAGAAAGAACTGGGAAAATATTTGCAATCTGCACTGTAAACAAAATTTTAATATCTTAATATAAGTAATTCTTAGGATGCAGGGGGAAATGCTCTTTCAAAATAAGCAAGCAGGAAATTTACCCAAGAAGAAATGCAAATGATCAACAAAGTTACAAAAATAATTCTGCAACAAAGAAATGCAAGCTCAGTTAATTTCATTTTCATTTATTTGTATTAGTCAAATAAACAACTAATAAAATGTTGATGGAGACTCAGAAGGAAAAAAAACACTTTAATAACGATTATGATTGCTATATGTGGTGATGAAATTAGATGGTGTCCAACAATCAGGTAAGATAGCATCTGGGGTCTTAAAGGCTTGTCTTCAAACAAGCAGCCTCCTAAGTGAGATGTCAACTAAGTCCACATGGAAGACACACGCCATCATCAGTCACCAAAGGGTTTAAAATCATGTAGTCCGAATTCATAGGAGGGACTTTTATGAGAATCTACATCGTGAGAATCCAGCTTGGAGAAGGCTGTGGATGACAGTGAGAGACCAAGATGTATTTGTGGGAACTGCAAAGGAAATATAGGCCCCTGGTGACTTTCCTCTATCCATAAGTAAGAGGACATGTGGAAAGGGGTTACTAAACATTGGGGAGGTAAGGATAGAAAACCAAAGGGTAAACCTAAGTTGAACAGTTAAAACTTTGTCAATTGCTCCCTCCTCTGATGCATGCTGGATCTGATCTGGCTTTCAACACTTTCTGTATCATTGCTTTGTTTTGTTTTTTTATTTTTTCATACTAGGGTATATCTCAGAGGTGGCATGTCATTGGGGATCACCCCCTTGAAGTTGTCATATATGTTTTTCTGGTTTGGGGTATATGAAACCCAGAATTGGTGACCAGATAGGGATAGCAAGTGAAATATGGGTTTCAGGAGGGAAGGGGAGGTACAGTGCTGGGGGATGGGGGTGGGGGGAGCATAAAAAGAAGACAATGTCAAGGAGGAAAAGAGTGCTTGGAAACTGATTGTGGTTAGCAATTATACAATATTGCTTGACATGATTGAACTATGGAATGATATGATAGGCATATTCATTCCCAATTAAAAATAAATTTTAAAAATGATAAAATGGCAATTCAATAAAGTCTTTATGGAATATATATGGCAATTACCTATCACAAATCTTTAAATCTAGCAAAACTTTACAATAGTAGTTTCACATCTAGGAACTTACATTAAAAAAAATCCTAAGGAAATGTGTCAAGATTGAATTTCAAGGACAATCATTCATAGCAACAGCATTCACAATAGTTCTAAATTATAAACAAACTAATAATTTATTTACCCATTTAAAATTGTTAAATTATCCATAGCTATCTATGTTTGTATGCAGTCATGGAAAACAATAATTAAACTGGGTATTAAATGATATCTAAGAACGATGATTAATTTTATTAATGATAATGGATTATATTTGTTTACTTTCAAAGGCCTTATCTGTTAGAGATACACTCCCAAATTGGTGAAATGATACACTGTTTTCACTTAGAAGGCTTTAAAATAACCAAGGGGAAAATGTAGAAGAGTAAGACAATGGAGAAAATAATCAGCATCTCTATTGATAGTCTGGCTTTTGGCTTCATTTCTATGTGATTTTAATCAAATTCTTTTACCTCTTTGTACTATTACACTTATGTGACAATAGGATAAGATCAGAACCCATTTCTTCCATTGTTGTGGGGATTGAACAAGACAACGCAGACGAAAGACGTCGCACAGTACTTGGAGCAGAATCAAATGCCTTCCCAGTGTCTGGAGCAGCGTAGGGTAAATCACATGTGCTCAGGGAGGAGTTTGAAGAACCATGCAGATCTGAAAATGTGGCGCAAATAGCTTCCTTCTTACAACAGATGTTCGAATTCTGATAGGGAAGGGTAGACAAAATTTCAGAACAAATCACGCTTAGAAGTGAGAAAAAGCCAGAGAGCAGAAAGAAAGGAATTAATAATTCTCATTAATGGGAATGAGAATATTTAACTAAAAAAGCAAAAACACATTTTTCAAAAAATTTTGCTTTTTGATTATTTTTAGTCAAAATGCTGTAGTAACCAAGCAAGACTTGGATAAAGATGTGAGAGCAGAAACTGATATCAGTCTGCTATGTAAGGCACTTGTTCTTCCCTGCAAGTCCTTCCAAACTTGTGTCTGCCTTCCTGGTAATCTTTTTTTAGCTAAGTAGGATTATTACTGCACATGAAAGCCTGTTGGTAACGTCTGACCAAATTATAAACACAGACAAAAAAATCGTTATGGCTCTGCCGGAAAGTTTGTCCTTCAGCCATTGTCCATCAAAAGTGACCCTTCTGAGTTTCTGATTCCTCCCACTACCTTTCAATCAGTTCCTCTGGGGTTCTGGGGCAAGCCGCTAAAGGAAGTAGAGGGTGGGATGGAAGGGCTGATGAAAACTAGCAAGCAATGATCCCTGATGTGCTTCAAATTAGCCTTAATAAAACACAAGCTGCAGAGGATGAGGATGGACAAATAATTGAGGGCATCCAAATTCGTCTTTTCATTCAAAAACATTCACGTTCACACTCTAAGTTAGCACTTGGTAATTAGATAGTTGTAGAGACCGAGCAACTTGTGGTGTGTAGAAATCAATCAGTTGTGGTTCTCCTGATTCTACGTAGTGATGCTACGTGCTCAGCATGAAATCGTTATTTCTTTCATTGATGAGTACTTCCAGCTTAGCTCAGCTGCCTTTCACAGAAGCAATACTGCACACCTTCTTGAATTTCGTCATTTCTTCATTTCTTTATTAAATACTTTCTTTTTATTTCTTGTTACATTATTAAAGTGCTTAACCTTTATTCATCGGCAAATATTTACTATGTATTTAGTGTCTAATAGGTTTTATGAAACATCAGTTTAGGAAACAGATACATTTCTCTTCATACAGCACCTAATCAGTGGTATAATCTCAACTCTATTTTCAGACTTAAAAGTCTATTTTCTATTTTTCATATGAAAAAAGTTTCATTTTCTATTTCACAATGAAAATTTAATCTCTTTATATGTACTTTTCTATTTATTCAAGATACATTCCTAGAAGCTTTGAAATTTTCTTACATCAAAGGTCTAAATTCAGACCACACCTTTGGTTAAGACTCAGTTCAAGGCCTCCACTTCACTACACATATTCCAGGTTGGGTAATGTAAAGGAATTCTCCATATGAGTGTCTTTAAATTTAGTGTATATAAACATATAATTTGACCCTTGCTCATCTACTATTCCATGTAAAGTCATTTTTTTATGAATACACATATATATCCTCTTCTTTTTTAATAATCATTTTATTGTGAGCTCTAACAGATATCATAACATTCCATAGTTCAGTCACATCAAAAAGTATTGTACACTTGTTACCACTCAGTTTCAAAATATTCTCCTTCTTTACCTCCTTGATATCAGCTCCCATTTATGTCCTTCCTCTCCCCTTCCCTTCTTCTGGAATCTTTATCATTGCTTTTTTTTCCTTCTGTATTTTATGTTCTTATCCATTGGTCTGAGTGCTTATCATTATACCAGTTCCATGCTGTTTTGACAACTGTAACTACAAAAAGCTTTAAATTCAGGTAATGTAACACTCACCACCACTATCCCCACCACTTTATTCTTCTTGAGGAGCTCTTTACCAATTCTGGGCTTTTTCCTTTTCCATATGAAGTTGGTAACAGTTTTTCCACTTCTATGAAGGAAAGATGCTGGCATTTGTATCAGGACTGCATTGAATTTATATAGTGCCTTAGGTAGGATTGATATCTTTACAATATTGAGTCTTCCAATCCAGGAGCATGGAATATTCTTCCACTTGTTAAAGTCCCTTTTTGTTTCTTGTAATAATGTGCTGTAGTTTTCCTGATACAGGTCTTTTGTGGTTTTGGTGAAGCATATGCCTCGATATTTCAATTTATCCTTGGCTATTTTGAAGATTACTACCTTCTTGATCTCTTTTTTTATAATCTCATTAGTTTTATATAGTAATCCAATTGATTTCTGCCTGTTGACCTTGTATCCTGCCACTCTGCCAGTTGGAGTTCTGAGTATATAAAAATCATATCACCTACAAATATCAATAATTCACTCCTTCTTTCCCCAGATGTATTCCTTTGATATCACTCTGTTGCCTCTTATAAGCTAGGACCTCCAGGATGATGTTGAATAAAAGTAAGGACAAGGGACATCCTTGACTGGTTCCCTTTTTCAGTAGGAATATTTCTTTCTTTTCTCCTAAGACTGGTTGTTGATTTTTCACATATAGCTTGTGTAATATTGAGATAATTTCCTTCCAATCTTATTTTCTTGAGTGTCAAAATTAGGAATGAGTGTTGAATGTTATCAAATGCCTTTTCTGTGTCTACTGATTTCATCATGGGAATCTTGTCTAAGCGGTGGATAATGTTGATGGTTTTTCATATGATGGACCATTCCTACATCCCTGGTATGAATCCCATTTAGTCATGGTGGATGATTTGTCTGATATATTTTTATATTCTATTGGCCAATATTTTGTTAAGGATTTTTGCACTGTTTATTAGAGATATAAGTGTGTAGTTATCTATTCTTGTGATATCCTTGCCATGTTTTGGTATTTCTTCTTTTGCTATGGGATGTTGGGTGTATTTTTTAATATATACCATGTGCACTTCAAAAGAATGTAAATATTTTGCAGTTTGGAGAGCTCTGATTTTATCTATCAAGTCCAGTAGTTTAATTGTTGAGTTTAGTCCTGTGACTTCCTTGTTGAACACCTTTCCTACTAATACGTATGTCTCAGAGAATGGTGTGTCGAAGTCACCTATTCACCTTCTATGACTTTTGAATCTGCGATTTCTCTTTTTATATGGTGAAGGGTTTGGATATTGAATTTTCTGGGTCTCTCGTAGGGCACATAAATATTATTATGCTCACTGGATCTTTGTCTATGATTCCTTAAGCATTATACAGTACTCATCCTTATCTTGTGTTTTGTCCTAGATCTTAAGATCAATTTTGTCAGAGATTAGATCTGCAACTCCTGCTTTTTCAAAATTGCCATTAGCTTAATCTACCTTTGATCCTCACCTTATTTTTGTCTGCCAGTTTGAGATATGTCACTTGCAGACAACAGACTGAGGGGTTGGTTCTGTTTCCTGATCCAGTCTGCTAGCATTTTTCTTTTATTGGATGAATTCAGACCAATGACTTTCGGTTATTACATGCATCTGTGGATTCTTTGCTATCATCTTGTACCTTTTGTGTTAGATATTTTCCTCCTTCCCTCCTTAGCCATACATTTTGTATGTGGGTGAGGGTTCATTCTTGCCTTCTTTTCACCCTTGGACCAATGGCATCATAGGCATTGCTTTCATTACGTTGACTTCTAGATCATTGTACCCTATGTGGTGGTCTCATGTTTGCACTCTGTGAATTATGGTCTTCTGTCCAAAGTGAGCTGGAAAGAATATTTTGTAGTGCTTGGTTGTTTTTGTTTTTGTTTTGTAAGTATTCTGTAAATTTTTCTGTGTCCAGAAAAACTCTTAGTTCTCCAATTTTTAATGGATAATTTGGTAGGACAAATGATTCGTGGGTTACCATTAAATTCCTTCAACTTTCAGAAGATGTTACTCTACTCTCTCCTCTTCTTCAGGATGTCTGCTGATAAATCTGAACATATTATTTTTTTAAAAAAAAATAATTCTAATCGAAGCTTATACAACTCTTATCACAATCCATATTGTGTCAAGCACATATGTACATTTGTTGCTCTAATCATTTTCAAAACATTTTCTTTCTATTTGAGCCCTTGGTATCAGTTCCTCATTTTCCCCCTCCCTCTCCACTCACCTCCCTCATGAACTCTTGCTAAATTATAAATTATTATTATTATGTCATATCTTACACTAGTTCAATGTCTCCCTTCACCCACTTTTCTGTTTTCTGTTGCCCAGGGAGGAGGTTATATGTAGACCTTTGTGATCAGTTCCCCCTTTCTCTCCCACCTTCCCTCCACCTACCCAGTATCGCCACTCTCACCATTCGCTCTGAATGGTTCTTCTTTCCTAGATTCCCTGTATTTCCAGTTTTATCTGTACCAGTGTACATGCTCTGGTCTAGCCAGATTTTTAAGGTAGATAGTAAGGTGGGGGAGGGAACATTAAAAAACTAGAGGAAAGTTATATGTTTCATCATTGCTACACTGCACCCTGACTGGTTTGTATCTTCCTTGAGACCCATCTGTAAGTGAATGCTCAGTTGCCTACGGATGTACTTTAATTCCCCATTCTGCACTACCCCTCATCCACAATAATATGATTTTTTTTGTTTTTGATACCTGATAACTGATCTCTTTGGCAGCTCATGATCATACAGCCTGTTGTGTTTCTTCCATGTGGGCTTTGTGGCTTCTGAGCTATATGGCTGCTTCTTTACCTTCAAGCTGTTAAGACCCCAGATGCTAAATCTTTTGACAGCCGGGCACCATCAGCTTTCTTCACCACATTTCCTAAGTACCCATCTATCTTCAGCTATCATGTCAGGAAGGTGGGCATCATGGAAAATCTGAGCATATTCTTATCTATGTACCCTTATAAGTGACTATTTTTTCCACTCGCTGCTCTTATGATTTTCTCCTCCCTTTCAAAGTTGGACAATTTGGCTACTTTATGCATTAGAGTAATCTTCTTGGAGTTCAGTCTGATTGGTGTCCTCTCTAATTCCTGAATAATTGTCTGATTCTCACTCATTAAATTGGAAAAGTTTTCTTCCAGAAATTCCCTTGCTTTTCAGGCTACTGATTCCTTCGTTGGATCTTATTCTGGTATCCTAATTATCCAGATATTGTTCCTCTTCATAGCATAAATCACTGTTCTCAGGTTTTCTTCAACTTCTTTGATTATCTTGTCTTTCCTGTATATGGACTCCATCCTCTCTATTCTTTCATTCTTTATCTGTATAGATTCCCTCATATTTTGTATGACTCTAATTGGCATTCTGAAGATTTCTTTCTGTGGCAGTTCAAAGTCTGCTTCTTCTAAATACATCACGGGGTTCAGGTCCTCCTCTGTCATTTCAGTTTTTCCCCATTGATTTCTTGCAGAGATTGTTGATATGAGTTTTTGCCTGCAGCTCATTTTGGTGAAGCTTGGCACCACTTTCTCAGAAGATCAGGAACCCTGTATTTACTCTCTGGGAGGCTTACATCCATCTGTAGACAACTGGACATCCCCTTACAGAAGGGTCATGGGAAGTAGATGAACCAGTCAAGGTGCAGTGTAGCAATGATGAAACATACAACTTTCCTCTAGTTCCTAAATACTTTCCCCCTCCCACTATCATGTTCCCAATTCTACCTTACAAATTCAGCTATCCCAGAGGATGTACACTCGCACAGATGGGAACTGGAAACACAGGGAATCTGGGACAAATGAACCCTTCAGGACCAATGGTGAGAGTGGTGATATCAGGAGGGTGGAAGGAAGGGAGGGTAGACAGGGAGTTGATTACAAGGGGGGGGGGTAGACAGGGAGTTGATTACAAGGGGGAACTGATTATAAGGATCTACATAGAAGCTTCTCCCTAGAGGGAGGGGTGAGGAAGGAGGGGAAAAATGAGGAACTGATACCAAGGGCTCATGTAGAAAGCAAATGTTTTGAGAATGATGAGGGCTGCAAATATACAAATGTGCACACAATGGATGGATTTTGATAACAGTCCAAGCCCCCAATAAAATTATTTTTATAAAAAGAATGATTTAGCGCGGGACTGCGGCCTACTGGGATGGAGGTTCAATTCCAGCAGCAGCTCCATAGGAGCAAAGGCTGGGCCTCCTACTCCCACCACCAGAGGCCCTCCCTGCAAAAAAATGATTTAAGGAATTCCTGGAGCCTGCTGCACTGCAGAATCATGCTGCATCTCTATATTACTGGTGTTTTGTTCTCTCCCAAAAAGTTAGGATTATCTATTTGGAGGGCAGTTTGGGTGGCCTTCTAAGACAGCATGACTGGGTGGTCTCAGGCAGAGGGAGTGGTGCCAGGTTCATGGCACACAAAGCACAAGACATGGGCTCCAATATGTGCCCAAACACAGGGTGCCAACATGCAAGACCTCTGTGGTACTGGGGTACCAGCTAGCAGGGCTGGTGTGGTGGTTGGGTGTGGGGCTATGACAGCAATGGCAGTCGGTGGGAGGGGGAGGTGTGCAGTCATGGACTGCAAAGTGGTGGCTGAGAGTAGGGCCACAGACTGCAAAGCAGTTGGAGTGGGCGTGCAGGGGAGGCAGGGCCACAGGCTGAAAAACAGTAGTGGCAGGGGGAGGGTCTATAGGCCTGGGTGGGTGGGGCAGACGAATACAACCAGGGACAAGGCCACCTGCTGCAGCAGCTTGACGAAGCATGCAGGAGGGGCAGGGTGAATCAATGCCACCTGAAACTTCTATCCATGTACTGGTTCAGACCCCTAGTGTGTGCCAGAACCAACTGCACATCCTGGAACTCCCACTCAGGCTTTTTGCCCACAGAGTTCCCAAAGCAATTGGGAACAGTAATTGGGTAGCAGTAGCTACCTCACAGCCATCTTCCTGGAAGTCTCCTAAATACTTTCTTTTTAAGGAGAGTATTTCATCTTTACAAGTAATCTGGAGATTTGATGTCAAATCATGCTTCCAATGCTCCATCCACACAATCTGCTATGTCAACCATTTCCTTACCCTTGGTAATGAATAGCAAGGACTTGGGAATGACCCACACAAAGGAATTGGTGGAGGATATGCACTGGTTGTGTCTTGGACAATATTACTAAGAATGACTGCTTACTTTGCTTTTGACTCTAGTAAGTATCATTTTCCGGAATGAAAATAAACCTGTCCTTGATCTATTACCAATTATCTTCCCTGTAGACAGGTATAAGGTGCATCAAACTGGAAAAATGTTATGTGCCATGGACTCTGAACTAAGAAAAACTTGTGTATAAACTTGGTTCTGCATAGGCTCAATGTGTACCTTGGTCATATCATTGGTTTCATTCTAACTTTTTCTGAAAATTAAGATGTTAAGATAATAATGCTTAGATCTATAAAGATGAACATCAAGCATGTCAAAATTTCATTATTATGTCTAGAACATGAGTGACAAGGTACTAAAATAAAGGGAGTACTATGTGGAGTGGGGGAGGCAGATTGCAAGACCGAGATCACATGGTTATGAATAAGCATCTAAAAAGTTACTATATTCAATCAGTCCACTGCCTAATTAGAATGATTTACAGTTGCAAGTTACAGAATGCTTAAATAAAAGTGAATTAGAAGTTCATTGTTTTCCCTAAGAAGTTTGTTTCTTTGGGAAGATCAGTAGAGCTGACAAAGTTTTAGCTACATCAACAAGCTGGGGGGGTGGGGAGGGAGGGAGATGAGATTCATGTAGCTAAACTGAGAAATACACATGATCACTAATAATCCTGCAGAAATAAAAAGAACGCTATGAATAATTATAAGGAACTCTGCTGCTACTGCTTGGTATGTATCAGACTGATAACTTCAGGGTCTGTGGTTCAAACACACCCGCCCTTTCAGGGAGAAAATAATAAGTTATCTGCTTCTATAAAGATTTACAGACCCTTTAAAATTCTATATAGGGTCATTGTGGAGGTCATGTACTTGATGTCAATTTCATGATTGAGATGTAGGGGTGGAATCTAGCCTGTTAATCTGGAGATAGCCAAAGAGGCCTCTGTGTGGGCATGGCTTTCTCCTGAGAATTCTGGGAAGTCTCACAGTATTTCCCACTTGCAGTAGATAGACATGATTTAGTCTCTACTGACAAGGCGAGATGACAGCATGCCGATCAACTCTGATTCCTGGACACTGGAGGAGCTGGAAGAGAAGCCAGATGGGCTTGCCCTGATGCAACCAGACCTCTGGGGCTGGAGAAGCCACAGAGAGACCCCTGCCAGCCCTGAGATGCTTCTTCCACCAATGGATACTGCTGATGGACCCTGAGCCCAGAAAACAAGGAGCCATGGGGAGCACTGGGATGCTGAATACACAAGACTCTGCACCCACTGACCTGTAATTGTCCTGGTGTCATTGCATGTGCTTTGTAAGTTGGAAGGAGACTTTATACACTGGTATCAGACATATGGGCTAATATCGGACTTATGACTTTGGACTGGGCTGGGTTGGGGTGTTTTCTCAATGTTCCATTCCTCTTGTATATAAGCCTTTCCTTTATATCCATATGCATATCTATGAATTTGTTTCTCTAGTCTACCCAGGCTAACACAATCATTATGAGTCTAAATAGACCCATTGGCAGTGTGATGTTGGTTTGGGTATGAACAATCATATGTCAACAATTTAGATATGCATGTATGAATGTATTTATACATATATATTTCTATGAACATACTAATTTCAATTGGCAAGAAGAAATAGAAATTTTCACCAGATCTATAGCATATAAAGAAAATTATAAGATAAGTAAAGATAGAGGTAATGTAAATATAATACAAAAAGAGCCAGATGACTTCACTGATGAGTTATATCAAAGAGTTTAAAAATTGATACCAATTTTCCTCAAATTATTTAAAATAATAGAAGAGTTGGGAGTATTTCTTAACTCATTTTTTGAGACCAACATTTCCCTGGTAACAATACCAAAGCTACACAAAAAGCATTACTTGCTAGTCTTGGATGACTACAGAAATAAATAAAGGAACACTCATATGTGTGAGAAAAAGCTTTATATCAAAGAGTAATTGTATATTAAGAAAACATTCCAGCCCAATCCAGATCAAGCCCATGAGTCCAATATTTGCCCACAATCCATGATCCTAGTCCTTTAATCTCTCTTCAGACTCACACAGTCACATGCAAGGATGCTGAATGCAGGAATATCACAGTCCCGTGGGTGCAAAGTCTTGTGGATCTGATGGCGAGGGAGCTACCACTAGGACTCTAGCTGCCGTCAGGGTGACCCCATGTGGTTTGTCAACAGGAAGATAGAGAGAGAGAGAGAGAGTCCCACCTCCTAGGAGAAAGAAAGGAAGTTCCCAGAATCCTTATTAGAAGGCCATGCCCACCGGGTGGCATCATCAGGCTGTGATCTGATTGACAGACTCAACTCCACCCCCTGCATCTATGTATCAAGCTGGCATGAAATTATGTAACTACTGCCACCCACTACAAGAAAATTACAAATATTCCTTATGAATGAAGATGCAAATTTCTTCAACAAAAAAAACACTAGCAAAATTAATCTAATATCCTATCAAAAGATTCATACAGCATGATCAGATGAGGTATATCCCAGGAACAAAAGAGAGGCTTAATGTAAGAAATAAATGAGCAAACAAAAATGGAGAGTAAAGCAAAAAAAAAAAAAAAAAGAGCATTTCAATTGCTATAGAAAGAAAATTTGACAAACTCCAGCACTTTCTCATGACAAAAACAAGAAACTTAAGAATAAAAAGGAAATTTCTGAGCATGATCAAAAGCATTTATGGAAAACCCACACGTAACCCTATACCCAGGGGGGGGAAAAATAAAAGTTGTCCTCTTAAGATCAAGAACAAGACAAAAATACTAACTTTCATTACTGCTATTCAATTTTGACCTGGAACTTCTGTCAGGGAAAGTAGGTAAGAAAAAGAAACAGCATCCAAATCAAACAGCAAAGAGTAAAACTCTATTCACAATTGACACGATCCTATATACGTAATTCATAAAGAACACACACACATACACACACACACACACACACACACACCCTAGTAGAAGTAATAAAATAATTCAGCAAAAGTTGCAGGGTGAATCAACTCCAAAAACTATTATGTTTCTGCACAGCAGCAATGAACAAACTAGAAAGGAAATGTAAGAAGTAATTCCATTTGCGATAGCATCTATTGTTATTGTGTGCCATTGAGTCATAGTGATTCTATGCACAAAAGAACAAATATCTGCTCAGTTCTGCAATCTCCTCAATAATCGTTATGTTTGAGCCCATATTTTTTGAGTCACCCCGGCATCTATTTATCAAGCTGGCATGAAATTATGTAACGGCCACCTACTACAAGAAAATTACAAACACTCCATATGAATGAAGATGCAAATGTCCTCGACCAAAAAAAAAACTAGCAAAAGTAAGCTAACATCCTATCAAAAGATTCATCGTTCATGACCAGATGAGGTCTATCTCAGGAACAAAAGGGTGGCTCAATCTTGTTGAAAGACTTCCTCTTGTTCATAGATGGCTGGAAATATCATGGTTGTGGTCAGACACACCTTATCCTCAAAGTGACATTGCTTTCTTGCCTGCCGCTTCCCTGAGCACTGGAAGGAAAGGGTCAGAGTGAAAAGGGGAAATTCTCACTAAGATTGATTGATACAATGGCTGGAGTACATGGAAGGGTGACACAGAGCCATGAAATGTCTTCAGCTCATTTACTGACCTTCTACTTTGCCAAGTATGGTATACTTTTCCAGGTTCTTGTCTCTTCAAAGTACAGGAGATAAAAGTTTGACCGTCCTTGCTTCTAAGGAACATTCTGGCTATTCTTCCAATCCATGTTTGTTTGCTATGTTGGCAGTTCATGATACTGTCGATAGTGTTTGCCCACACCATACTATCTAATGCATCTATTCTTCTTCAGTTTTCTTTATTGAAAGCCCAACTTTCATATGCATATTGGGCAAGCCAAAATACCACGCTTGAGCCAAGCACAACTTAGTCTTCAAAAAAATCCCTGTGCTGTCGAAATTCTTGGGCAGGTCTAATGAAAGATGGCTCTTGCTCTCTGGGCTGCTGATTCTATGAACATACAAAATTCTTGACAGTTTCAACCTTTTCTCCATTTTTCAAGATGATCTGCTTGTGAGGATTTGGATTTTCTTGGTACTGAGTTGCAACCAATATTGAAGGCTGCGGTCCTTGATTTTCACATCAAGTGCTTCAAGTCCACCCCAATTTCAGCAACCAAGACTGTGCCATTGGAATATAGTAAGTTGTTAATAAAACGTTTTCCAATCCCAATGCCCCATTCTTCTTTATAGAATACATCTTCTCTGATGACTTAGGAAGCTTACCGATTGAATAAGTGTGGTGAAGGGATACAATATAAATGTGTACTTTCCTTGAGTTTAATCCATGCAGTGTTACCTAGTTATGTTCCTACAATTGTCTTCTGATCTATGTACAGTTTCCCCATGAGCATAATGAAGTGTCTGGAATTCTCATTCTTCTCAAGGCTATCCATGGATTGTTATGGTTAACAGAGTTGAATGTCAGTATGGTCAAGAAAATACAATGACATCTTCCTGATATTCTCTGCTTTCAACTAAGAATCCCGATGCCATCAACAATGATACAGCTTGTTCTATTCCCTTTTCTGAATCTAGCCAGAACCTCTGGCACCTTCTGGTCAATGTTGCTGCAAATGCTGCTGGATTATCTTCAGCAAAATTTTACATGCCTATGACATTAATGTCTTATAATTTTTTGGGGAGGGGGGGCATCACTGCTCTCTGGTGGTGGGAATAGGAGTCCCAGCCCCACGGCTGGAATTGAACCTCCGTCCAAGTGGGCCGCAGTCCCACGCACAACCACTAGGCCACCGGGGCTCAGCCCATAATGTCTTATAATTTTAGCATTCTGTTGATCCATCCTTCTTTAGAATAGACAAAATCACTGATCTCTTCCAGTTAATTGGCCAAGCAACTGGCTTCCAAATTTCCTGATATAGATGAGTGAGTACTTCCAATGCTTTATCAGCCTATTGAAACATGTCGGTATCCTGCCAACTCGTGAAGCTTTATTTTTCACTAATGCCTTTCATGCAGCTTTTCCCTCCAGTATCTTTGGTTCTTGATCATATGCTACTTCTTGAAATGGTTGAATGTTGACAGATTATTTTTAGTACAGTGTCTGTGCATTTCCTGCACCTCCTTTAGATGATTCCTGCATTGTTGAATATTTTGCCAATAGAATCTTTCAATATTGCAAACCAAGGCTTGGATTTTTTTCCTTTAGTTCTTTTAGTTGAAGATATGCTGAGCATGTTTCTCCTTTTCGGTTTTCTAACTCTAAGTCTTTGCATATGTTGTTATAAGATTTCACCTTGTCTCTTCAAGTTACCTGTTGAAATTTTCTGTTACGTTCTTAGACCTCATCATTTTAATCCATTGGCTTTAGCTACTCTACAATCAAGAGACAATTTCAACCTCTTCTCACCTTCACTTTGGTCTTTTTCCTTCTTAGCAATTTCTTCCTTTCCTCATCAATGATGTAGTTTATGTCACCCCACAGCACATCAGGTCTTATGTCATTGTCTTTAGTGTGTCAACTCTGTTCTTGAGTTGGTCTCAAAATTCAAATAGGGCTGGCCATGCAGTCCTCTTTGTGCAGTAGCTTTTCTGAGTGGGATTATTGTCCTGAAGGCTTGGTGGGCCAGGATGCATGTACGGCTACCCTCGCAGACCCAAGACCTATTGGGGGCAAGAAGAAGAAGCGGGGTCAAGATTATACCCTGTTGGACACAACCAGACTGATGCAAAGCACTAAGAGTGTGCAACAGAGCATAGAGTCACAAATAGAGTGACAAGGATATACTTTGGGGCCAGGGTATTGGCACCCCATCCGAATGAACCAGGGGTCACTCTAAGAGGTCAACTACAGACCTTGAACTTTATACAGGTTTTTATATTGCTATTATTTTTATTATTCTGTTACATATTGTATAGTACATTGAGGGGATTTCTTGCTGTTGTTATCCTTGTTTTATTTGCTTAAGTTGCTCCATTTTAGGAGACTTTCTTGTACATATTGCTACCTCTACAGGTCTATCTAGACAAGATAGACTGGACAAAGAGGTTGGAGGCGAAAATGACAGGACTGATGGCTCCAGGGTAGGGGACATTGAAGAGGGGGAGGAGAGGGAAAGGTGGTGATGTCGACCAGCCCAGGAAAACGGGAATAACAATTGATACAAATGCAGGGACAAGGTGGGTGAGAGAAGGCCAATAGGGATTGATTTAGACTAATGTAACAGAGAAAAAATACTGAAACCCAAATGGAGAGTGAGCATGATAGTGGGACAAGAGGGAAGCAAATGGAAATAGAGGAAGGAACTGGGGGATGATGAACATTTATAGAGGTTCAAATACAGGTATGTAGGGGCATATATTTATAAGTGAGGATGGGGAAAGAGATTAATGTGTATACTTATAGGGTTAGTAGTAGGACAACAGATGGGCATTGGACCTCCACGCAAGTATCTCCTCAGTTCAAGAACACTTTGTTCTATTAAATTGGCATTCCAAGATGCGCACCTTTCCGACATGATCACTGAAGACAAATGTGTGCATAAGCAAAGGTGGTGAAGAAAGCTGATGGTGCCCGGCTATCAAAAGATGGAGCGTCTGGGGACTTAAAGGCTTGAGTAAACAAGCGGCCGTTCAGTTCAGAAGCAATAAAGCCCACACCGAAGAAGCACACCAGCCTGTGTGATCATGAGGTGGTGAAGGGATCCAGTGTCAGGCATCAATGAGCTAAAATTATATTATTACTAATGAGGGGGAGTACAGATTGGGGACCTGTAAGCCCATCAATAGGTGAGGTGACATCCTTTTGCAGAGGGGTTACAAGAGGAGATGAGCCAGTTAAAATACAGGGTAGGAGCTATGAAATATGCAACCTTCCTCTAGTTCCCATGCTGCCTCCCACCCACTACCATGACCCTAATTCTACCACATAAATCCAGCTAGACTAGGAGATGTACAGTGAAGTTGGAAACATGGGAAATTTAGGATAGATGATCCATCAAGACTAATAATAGGAGTGGTAATACCAGGAGAGTGGAGGGATGGAGGAATACAAAGGGAGAACCAACTTCAGGGATCTACACGTAGCTTCCTCTCTGGGGCACGGACAACAGGGAAGTGAGCGTTGGGACACATTGTACAGTGTACAGGATGAAAAAAATAATTTGTAAATTACTAAGGGTTCAAGGGGAAGGCGGGGAGGAAGGGTAATATA